>JAWWMK010043038.1:0-52993 GCA_035047105.1 Galeopsomyia nigrocyanea
TAAAAATTCAATGTTAGGCATATAAATTTTATATCGACCTACTTTCTGTTAATATATTTGCAAATTTTAAATAAAAAACAGTATGCTTCACTGCTACCAATGAATTTAAAAAAAAAACCGTCATTGCCTCCAAAAAAAACTCATTTCCTTTTATCCTCTTTTTATCCAAAATTTACAGCCTCGTAATATCCAACACACTTGGCACTTGTCATCAATAAATTCATCCGCATCATTGCGGCAATTCCCATCCAAGCCGCGCGCGCACAGCAGCAGCGAGCACATAAAAAGCACATACATTTATTCGCCGCTCTTCTGGCCGCTCACACACATAACAATAAACAAACGAGATAGCGGTGGCGCAACGAGTGCGGAAGAAGCGTGTAGTATGTGTATAGTCCGAGGGATATAATTCACGAGGAGTCGCGACTGCTTAAAATGCAAGGCGCAGTGTCCGGCGTCGTCGCCACCCTCTCGTTCTCCCGCCGCCGCCGCCGCCGACGACGACGACGACGACGACGACGACGACGAAAAATAAAGTGCAGAGGCGGAGGAGAAGGAGGAGGGGAACGGGCCAAGGAATTTTGCAGGCTGCACGTGACCACCAAGCTTGCAAGCTCTTCAAAGCGCATGTGTGTGTGTACGTGTGTGCGCTTGTTTGTCGAATGACGCGTGTTTCTTTTTAGGGAGCTTTTTATGTCGTCTGTTTTACGAGCCTCTCTCTTTGGGTTGCGATCGCGTCACGCGGTGGAGGAACATGTACTGGATGTCGCATCGACGATTCTTATTTTTATTCGTTGGATACAAATTTTTCGTGCACTCGCAAAATGTATGGATCTGAAAATCTACTAGGTATTGAAACGAGTTTCATTATTTTTTGTCGTCTTCGAGAGAGGGAGAAAAAAAAACATAGGAGATGCCCCGTTATCGTCACGCGCCAGTAATCACAACTAACAATCTTCGAAATTCACTCGTGGATCTTCTCTAGGACGTATCAAAACATCCACCGAAATGTCTGGCTGCTCTTGGTGGCATTGTTATTCCCGGTGGCTGCAGCTTTTGTGCGCGAGGCGCGTCTCTCCCTCTTGAAGATGCAAAAAACAGCCAAGGAAATTCCTCGGCTCTCCGAGGGTTGACGCGACATAAAGCCGCTACGTGCTCGGCAGAATTGCACGCGCGCTGAAATTCTAACTTCACTCTCGCCCGCCACCACCGCGCGGCTCGACGCCATACCGCCGCCACTCTCTGACAAATAATCGCGCCGCTTTCTCTGCAAGCGCGAAGATAATTGTTCCCGTTGAAATTAAACTGCCTGCGTTTCTCGCTTTTTTTCCCCTTTATTTTTTTGTCCTTGGAATGGACTTGAGAGTGCATTTTGATGGGGATTTATCACGGTGTTTTACTCTTTCGCTTCCTTCCTTTTTCCTAGTTGCGACTTATAAAGCTACTTTTTGTTGGCTGTTTTTTTTTATTAAGGCCTATTACCTTAATGAACTCTCACTTTTAGTTGTGACGCTTACTATTGCTCTATAAAATATGCTGCAAGAATGAATTTCCTAAACATTCATGTGTCAAAGTAGAAGAAAATATGCAGCTCGATAGTATTTTTTGAATAACGTACAAAAATACGTTGGATATTGTACGAAAATATCATTCGAGCTTGCCACCAGTTTTCTTTAGAATGTTTGCATCAATCTACGGAAATTCTATTGAAAAAATATATGAAAAAAAATATCTGTATTTTTGTAGCGGTACGGCGACTGATAGTAAAAATATATATACGATGCCGTGTTGATGAAAAATCTTTTGCGTGTCGCATCCTGCATAAAAAAGATTTATAAAATTTTTTGCGCAAGTTGTATAAAATTACCATGTAGAAAAAAAAAAGTATAGTATTCTTGTAGCACAACGCCTACATGAATATATATTTGTAATATCATTGATTGGCAAGAATCACGTCGAAATATTCATTATAAATAATCGATTCGAAACGCTTCACTATAAAATCGAATTCGATATAATAAAAATCCACAAACGAGTAATCGAGCATTTCGCAATCCAATTATAAAATAATCATTTCCGTCCGCTGAATAGCCAAGTGGAAAACCTCAAAGTTAAGCGCAGGGTGCAGGAGCAAAGAGAGAGAGAGAGAGAGAGAAAAAAAAATACGAAAAAATCAGAGCGCGACCATCAAGTAGCACAAAGCCACAGGCTTGCATTGTCCAAGGTATATGCTCGGGGGCAATAAGGCAGGAAGGAAAAAAAGGCTGCAAAGCCCGCAAGGATCGTCTGAGCGAAAAACCAGCATAGAGTAGACGCGCATAGCAGCAGCAGCAGCCCTCGGGCGTTTCTTTCATTTTGCTCCCGATGCGTCTCTCTTTTCTTCCGCTTCTTCTTCCTCTTTTTTTTTTGTTCCTGCTTTCCTCGCAGACTTCTGTCTCGACGGGCTTCGCCGTTCGCGACGCATAGATCACCGCCTCTTCTCGATTTATCTGCCGACGAGTAGGAGTGACCGCGCAACGCCCGGGCACGACGGTACATATACGCAACGCGCATCTGCATAATGGAGCGGCGAGACTTGCGTCGCGCTACCAAAAACGGAAAAACTTTGCCTATATATACGTATAACCCAACAGCCAGCAGAGCGAGTTTGAGGCTAAAGTTATGGCCGATTTTATGCTCTTTGCCAAGATGTGCACTTCCGAGTTGTGTTATAGCCTATATTACGGGCTACGCCAGAGACTTTACAAGGGATAGAGTTTAGTTGGTGCCGAATAGACGCTTTCTTCGAGGAATAATGATGTAGCGAATGGCTGCGCGAGATGGGCTATAGTGCGTGAAAATCGTTTCTGACCGATCAGCGTTACGGGCACTTTTTAGTTGCAGCTTTTTGAGAAATATTGTCACGGCTATTTGAATTCTGAAAAGTTCAGTTTCTTACGTGAAAAGTAACTGTGTATTTTTTTCTTCACATAGTATAACATTCACGTGGATTATTTTATTTTTTAAAGTCTACGTTTTGCAAAGCTACAAAATAAAATTTTATTTTAATCATAGACGCCCAGAGAACCTATAGCGGTTTTTAGAATCATAAAAAATTACGAAAAATATGAGTATTGCCTCATAAAGATCCGTAATTTATTCCCCAAAGTACTGCATTTAAGAGCACGGAAACCCTATAATCTCGCCTGCGAATCACGCGCCACGACTGCGTAAGGTATATATACCCAATCGCAAACGTATCAAGGCACAGTAAAAGAAAAGAAAAAAAAGAGAGCACGACGACGAAGTCTCATTGAGTAAGCATTGCGCACAGTGTACCAAAGCAATTTGCGAGCGAGTCACGGGTAGTAGAGTATAGTAGTAGGAGGGGGGGGGGGGGGGGGGAATAAAGTCTCATTGCGTATTTCGCTCGCAACGGCGCGGATTTAGGGAGAGTCGAGGGAAATTATAGGCGTTGAAAAAAAAAAAAGAAGAAGAAGCTTGATTCCGACGACGACGACGACGACGACGACGAGTGACTGATCACCCGGCTCAGTGCGCGATCGAGCGATCCATCTTATTTCCGCTTGGAGTTTTTTTTTTCCTGCGTCCAGCTCACTTTGCACGACGACGACGCGTCTTATTTGCTCGAAAAAGATTTTTCGGCGATTTGCTCGGCGCCGATCAAATGGGCCGCGTTAAATCGTTGACGAACGATGCAGCTATGAGTAAAAAAAAAAATTTGGGGTGGTAAGGGAAGGGTTGATTGAAAATTCAACGAGTGTATGATTTTGATATCGCGACGAGAAGGGGGGACGGCGACGACGACGCGCGTGGTGGTGGTGGTGGTGCCTAGTGACGTTTTAATAGGCGCATTGTGTTTCGAGTTTACCGGCAGGAGACGTATACGGCAAAAAGATGATTGATCGACTTGGTAATTATGGGTCGCGCGAGTAGCCAGCGTTGTCGCGCTTAATTTGACAGATGACGGGATTACGAGCGATGTTCGGCTATGCGACTTCTTATATTTCCTCGTGTGTGCCTGTGTTTGCGTGTTTTGCGACGTTTCTTTTGTCGGCGTATTATTTTGTTTGCGCGCGTCAACTGTACGGATGGATCGGATACAATTTACTCTTCGATAAAAAAGATTAAGTGCTTTTTTCGTATCGTCTCACGCTTCGTGTGTACGACTTGAAAAGTATATACATGAAAGTATCAGAAAAGTAAGCCAAGTGAAATACAGTTTGCCGGTAATTGAAAAATAATTCTCAGGAAAAACCTCCGCAAGTTCTCCCTCTCGTTTTCCCGCGAAAAAGCTCTAGGTCATTCGCGTTCGTGCAATTAACTTCACCGTATAAAATCACGACAGAACGAAAAAAAAAAAAATCCGTTGTAAAATGCACGAGAGAATAAAAAAAGAAATCAAAGCAGTTGAAGAACTATACTCGGTGTGGGAAGGTAGCTCGCAAGCCATTGGATGCATCGACATCGTGGGCTCTTGCGAGCGCGCGTCATTTCAATCTCGTTAACTTTAATTACAGCAGCTCGCCGCGTATAAGAGAAGCTCCGCCAAAGTGTCTGCGGGCCCTTGCGATTTTAAATATTGCCCCCCGAGGGGCACGAAGTTTAATGATCAGGAATAAGTTGGCGAACCGATCAATTGGCGAGGAAGAGAGTTAGAGAGAGAGAGAGAGAGAGAAAAGTTGCGCCGTCGCTTTTTATTTCCTCGCTGCTCTCTTTCACTTTGTGCCGCGCGACCATTATTTTTTTTTTCTACTTTACTTTTGCCCGAGACTCGAAAGTCAAGGGAGAAAAGTCGACGTTTTGCGGTAGCGCAAGGCTTCTCTCTGAGCACGGAAAAAAAACGACGACGAATCTCTCCCTCTGTTGCGCGAAAGTTGACGGTAGAAAATTAAACGCTCCGCGTAAATTATGAGCTGTACGCGTTTGACGCCGCAGTGGACTTTTTCAATGGACACTGATTATGCGTCGCGGGTTCTTTTTTTCATCATGTTTTGTAGGTTTTTTTTTTCAGGCGCGAGTGTGTGGTCGAGAAAATTTTGTGCGTTGAATAACTTTTTTCACTTTTCGTAGCGCTAATTTACTTGAGTACGCGTCGAGTATGTTTGAAAAACTGAGTTTCACATAAACTTTATGAATGTACATTGAATTAATAGATAAAAATTATTCGTACATTTGTCATTCCAGCACGCATAAATTAATAAATAGCTGTTACAACCTCCCAAATTGTCTATCAAGTGAGACATTACAATCTCTCGGCGATAAATACTCAAAGCACTCGTTTAAATTACTCGCAGTAGGCATATAATCACCTCATTCTTTTTTTTTTTCCTCTTACGAGAGCTTAAAAAAAACCGCGATAACGTAAGATATAATGACGTCCCATTATCTAGACAACGTCAGGCCATTCATATAACTCCATAAAAGAATGACAACAAATAGTCTACAGTCCCTCACCACACAGACCCATTGTCGCTCTTTTTTTTTAATTATCGCGCTTATCAGCCTTCAAGGTAAAAGGCAAACAAAAGAGGGACGCAGTTCATTTATAAACCGTGAGTATATACATAAGCCGATCCTCCTCCTCCTCATCCTCCTCCGATGTAGTGCGCAGCTTGACGTTCGACAATTTTCCAAGAAGCGTGTGAAAAAAAAAGAAAACGACGACGACGAAGAAAGAAACTCACGCGGCGTCGCAGGGGGTAAGTATACGCGGCTGCTTATCTATCCCTCGTCTGTCTGCTGCTGCTGCTGGCGCGATCCATCTTTGTTAAGCGTGAGGCGCGATATAGCTTTTGTCCTGCTGTGTGCGTGTGTGTCTGTGTGTGTAAGAGTAACATGCGTGGAATATACGTTCGAATATATATACTACGAGTTGGAATATGCTAAGTGCTGCTTTAATGTTGCACGATTGCTTTTTTTATCTTCTTTTTCTTTGATAAAATATTAATGCGACTCGTTTTCCAGTATTTTTACGTTTGAAAAGTGTGCCAGTGATTGAATCAGATTTGACGGAGGTGAGCTTGAAGTTCTTGATCGTAAATTCCGTTTTTGTGTCAAGTGGATTCAGCTTCTTGGATCCTTTGATGCCCGACTCTGAGAATCTGCTGAATAATAACTTTTCCAAGAGTCATGCGAGATTTATGGGGATTTCCGGTAACTGTTTTAATGAAAAATTTTTTTTATTTATTACGCTCTTTCATCTTTTATCAATTTCAGACTAATAATAAGTCTGGAAAATATATTTCAAGTCAAGGTTATATCTGAGAATTTTAATGTAATTGAGAGGCTCATGATATCGTTGTAGAAGTATTTTCACGAGTCGGAATGACATGTTTTATCAATAAAAAGCTTCCGGCTAATAAAATAAAACTGAAAATAAACAAGTTATAAACAGAACAGAAACCGGGCAATATATCTAATCTATTAGAATACAAGTCATCAAGTTAAAAAGCCGCAAAGAAACGAAATAATACCTAATACGTTTATTAATGAAATACTTGGCACGATATGGAATGCCTCGTGTGCGTGTGTGTGTGTGTGTGTGTGTGTGTGTAAGGTGAAAACATAAAATAAAATCGTACGCATAGGCTCACGCAGCAGTCGCCCTCCTCCCCAACGGCGGCTGTCCGTTTCGTAGGAGCGATCGCACGGAAAGAGAAGAAATAAGCCCGTCGTCGCGATAAAGCAGCCACGCATTCAAAATAGTTGACGTGTCGTCGCGCCCTCGGTCGCGCCATAGGACAGCCACGCCAGCCGTGAGATACCAAGTATGCGACGAGTTTATTTAGGGTCGAGGTTGACTTGGGGAAGCAAAAAAAAAAAGTTTGAAATATTTTCGCTATCGCAAAGGGGGATGTCGACTTTTCGCCGTGAAGACTCCGTGCGTGCTTATATTAGCAAACGAATGATATGTTTCGAAGCGTTCTTGTGTATACATTCGAAAGAAAATTGCAGTGAAATCGTTTTCAAATAGAAATCGATGTTTGGATAAACTCTTTTTATATAGGTTTCTTTGATAATGTAGTTTTAGAGTGTGGAAAATAACTTAGAAAAATTTAATGATTTCTACTCACTATCTCGTAAAACGACACTGAAAAATTCAAATTTAAAAAAAAGAATTGGATCCGGGATAATAAAAGAATACCCATGTCGTCGAAACAATGCGACATCTGACATTATTGCCGTGTGACTCAGAACAGTTACGCGAAAGGTCCGCAGGAGCCATAAACTAACAGCGATATATTCAAAGAAACAAGTCGTTCGGTCAAAAATTAACGATCCCTCGTCGTCGTTGTAATCTTATAGTTTCACCATGTGCCTCCGTTGAATCTCAACAGCCTATACGCTCTGCGACTGTCGAGCCTACGAATATATACGCGAGTAGAATAGAATCCCCGAGACATCGAAAGAGAGAGAGAGAGAGAGAGAGAGAGAGAGAGAGAGAGAGAGAGAAATGATAGATAATAAAAAGAAGGGCCGCCTGGTTTGGTAGGCTCGTCGTAAACAGAGCAATGAAAGGCCGTCCCTTACGAGCGTGTAATGGAAAGGGAGAGAGACACATACACGGAGCTGCGAATCTCGTAATGTTATATGCCGACACGATGTGGAATATCCATATGCGCGAGGGCGTTTTCTTATTCCATACGAGAAAGCAGTAGAGAATCGCCCTCTCTTCTTCTTCTTCTTCTCCTCCTTTTTTTCTGCATGCATTCCGCGTTTCCTTCAGGCCACTCGTTCTTTCCTTTTTTTTGGCTTTACGAGAGGAATATGATAATTTCCGCGTTTTTCTTCGACGTTATGAAGAACCCAAGCGCTTTTTCTTACCTTCGATTTATGTGGACAGTTTGGATGCTTATCGCGCAAAAGTCCTTTTTTTTCTCTCTCTCTCTCTCTCTCTCACTCGTGATGGCATTCACGTTTAATATCCTCTGATTTCGCTCCATTTATTTCAGATATCTGTGCTTTCATTTTTTTTCGTTCTGGAAAATAACTGTGCCTTGTTATTTGTTTATCGGCTTGATAAAATATGAATAATTTTGAGTCACTGACACTCGCGCTGTCACGGCTTATCACTGTCTGATATACGTTGCATCTATTAACTGCTACTCCAAGTTAACATTTTTCAATATTATTTTTCGAGTATTCGACGAGTCTTACTTTGAAATCGAACATTCTTCATTAAAATGAGGGTGAAAGTCAAATGTTTAACAGTAATTATATTTCTCGTTGTATTCGCGACATTAACGCGTGGATACAGAATTTTGGGAGTTTTTCCATTTCAAGGTAGTAGCCATGAAATCATGTTTGCACCACTGATGAGAATACTTGCTGAGAGAGGACATCAAGTCGACGTGATCACGCACTATCCGATAAAAAATCCCCCGAAAAATTATCGAGTAGTTGTGAATCTGTCTGGTACTATATATTCTTTGGTCGATAGTGTCAAGTTCAATTTTCTTGAAGATCTTAATCATGACCCTGTGAGAACAATAGTCATGTTTTATGGAAATGTCAATTGCAATCTCCTGGCGTTAAGAAGTATGCAAGATTTCATAAGTGGCTTGCCCGGTGGGCCAAAGTACGATGCTGTCATTACTGAGGTATATTTTCAGGCAAATTATTTTGGACGATTGCGACACAATACTCGCTTGTCAGTTACTTGATCGTATCTTCCAATTAATTTTTTTTTTCAATTGTAGGGTTTTTTAACACATTGCTACATGGGCTTCGCTCACATGCTGAAGGTGCCACTAATCCAAATAGTTACGTCGGAATATCCATGGATAAGCGATTACACCGGCCACGTTCTTCATCCAGCGTACGTAGTGCCGAATGGTCGAATGAGCTTCTGGCGACGCTTGCAAATATTTGTGAAAACGTACGTTGACGTCAACAAGTACAAGGACTATACGTACGAGAATCAAACAGCCGCCATGAGAAAGTACTTGCATCCGGATCTACCAGACGTCAGACAACTTGAGAATAGCGTTGCTCTAACTTTGCTTAATTCTCATTCGAGCGTCACGTTGGTCAAGCCCGTTCTGCCGTCTGTCGTGGAAGTGGCGGGCTTGCACATCGAGACCAACACCGACAAACTTTCGCCGGTGAGACGGAAATTGTTGTTTAAGTGTAACAACGTTTGGCCAACCGTTCCGCTTTTGTTTCAACAGGAAATGAAACGATGGCTGGACGAGAGCAAAGACGGAGTCGTCTATTTGTGTTTTGGCTCCCAGATAATCCTGGAAAATATGCCGAGAAGTATGCTGATGGCGTTTTATGGTGCTTTCAGTAATATCGCTCCTGTTCGAGTGTTAATGAGGGTCAAGGATAAGAACAAATTGCCAACGGGATTGTCGGATAACGTTCTCGTTACCAGTTGGGCGCCACAACTGTCCATTCTAAGTAAAGACGAAGCTGAAGCTGACAGACCGAATCTCTGACATAAAGCGTCTGTCTACCCCCATTTCGAAGTTCTACCTAATTTTAATACTATATAGAGTCACCAAGTTTCGTCAAAAAATTTCTTTGCGTTCCGAAATGAGTTAGCAAAGTGTGTATCAACCAAACCACGTATTTCCATCAGTAATTTAGTCAGAAATTTGATCTGTCAGCTTTAGCATCATTAAGTGAAGCTGATTTATTATAGTTTTTTTTTCTTACAGACTGACCTTTCCGTTTGCTCATGTAAATTAAATTACAGACCATAACAATACCGTGGCTTTTATTACTCATGGGGGCTTGATGGGTTCTTTGGAAGGCTTGTATTTCGGCGTCCCTATGATTGGAATACCAGCTGCCATTGATCAATACAAAAACGTGGCTTTGTTTGCCTATAAAAATATCACTTACAGTCTCGATCAAGAAGAACTTACTGAACAAAAGCTCACCAAAGCCATTCACGCTGTTCTTCACGATAAGAAATATAGGTAAATCCATGGTATTTTACTAATGTGTAATTTGCTCTTTGAATAACAGTGATATTTTCGATTTCAGGGATTCGATGAAAATCCATTCAAAGCTTTTCCGAGACAGACCGATGAATGCCACCGAAACGGCGATTTTTTGGATCGAGTATACCATAAGAAACGGTCCGAAAGTTTTGAGATCGCCTTTGCTGAGTTACGCGTGGTGGGAGATTTTATTGATCGACGTTTTTGCATTCATCTTCTTTCTTTTAACCGTATTTATCTTATTATTGATAATGACATTTAAGATGCTAATGAGTAAAATTATAAAAGTAAAAACGCGAAAGATTAAACAAAAAAATCTGTAACCACCAAAGATTTTACAATAGAATGAAAATTGCTGGAGCAAACAACCCAACAAAATAAAAGGAAAAGGTATTAGATAACCAGTTCTAAAGTTATACTCGGTTGCTTTTTTTTCTTTAGAGGGCATCCGTGTGCATACTGAAAGAGACAAGTTCAACAACCAGAGCGTTTGTCTATTTGACTTTCAATACCCCGAGGTTGGAAACTCTCAACATATTCCTCCGTCAAATAAAAAAAAAAAAACTCGGAGGGTAGAAGAAATTCCCCGACGCGAACAAGGCTATGGAGAACTAGCTTTGAACTGAGAACGGCCATCGCTGTCGGGTTATGTAAGTTTGTTAAGCATCGCGCCGCTGGTCAAAGCTAAAGTTTAATGAGTTGATTCACCGGCAAGAGGGAGAGAGAGAGTGTGGGAGAGAGAAAGCCGTACGACGCGCGCGCACGACGATCGAAGTAGAAAACTGGCGATTTAGTGCGACGTCACGCTCTGATGTTTGCTCTTTTCACTGCGAGTTGCCTCCATTAATTTGCCGCAGTACACATACACGTGTACAATGCGCCATCATCGCGTTTATCTTTGATGTTTCAGTTACCACGTAAAAAAAGCACTTTTACCATTAAAAAAAAAGAAGAACACCTTTTACTTTTAAATATCAGCAGTGTAATCATTTTAAAAAGAGAGTTTCATTCTGGTTTTAAAGACGGTCATCGGTTTGATCACGCATTCACACACCCGCGCGCGCAAAGCTCGCACAGCGAAGCCTTAAAAGTGAAATAACATTTCGCATCAGGCTGCACCATTCGCCTGCGAAAGTGTTAAGGATAGCCCTAAAAGCCAAGCCGTAACGCGCTATACGTGTATAGCGAGGCCTCACCCTACATCTAATTCGCTCGCTCGCAAGAGAGAGAGAGAGAGACGACCGCTAGTAAAACGAGCGCGCAACGCGGATAAAACGTCGAGCATGTAAAACTAGCGTTTCGTAAAGAAAGTACAGACTTAAAGCTCGAAACATCCAGTATCTCCCCCTCTATAAAAAAAAAAACAAAGAGAGAGAGAGAGAGAGAGAGCTTGGTTCTCGTAAAAACTTGTATCCGCTAATCACTGAGTAAAAGTGAAAATAAAGAGGTCTAAAAGCGAAAATCGAGCTTCTTTTTTTTTTTTTATTTTTTGCAAGCCAGCATCCCGTCTGATTTGTAGCACGAGAGGGTGATTAACTCTTTTGCCAGTGCTAGAGAGTGAGAGAGGGAAGAAAGAGCGACCCTTTTCTGGTTAAAGGCTTAGGTTAAATCCCGACGGTCCGATGTTTCGCAATTAATGCCGCCGAACTTAGTCTCCCATAGTCCCGGGTATATATAGCGTGACTTGAAAAGGCAGCGTGAGGAGAGAGAGAGAGAGAGAGAGAGAGAGAGAGAGAGAGAGAGAGAGAGAGAGAGAGAGAGAGAGAGAGAGAGAGAGAGTTGTTTCTTGACGCTTCGAAAAGGGACGATCTTTCCCACAGCTACGCGCGCCAGGATTTATTTCCGCAGGGAAAGCGCGAGCGAGCTGTCTCATTTTGGGGGGTGACGCGCTGTTTTCGACCTGAGAAATGACTCTTTTATGCGATATCTACCGCGGTTTCTCTTTATATACGTATGGGCTTTTTAGATTTTCACGAGAGATAATACATTCTTGATGCTCAAGAATTTTCTAAATTTACTGGTAATAGACTTTTTTTCAGGTACTTTCATTCGAGTTTTTCTCACGTAACACTACGGATTCGACAAATACTTCGCCAAAAAAAAAACAATAAATTTTTCATATAAAAACCTATAGTCATTCCCCGCAAACGTCTAATAAAACACCCTCGCAAGAAGAAAAAAAGAACTAACTTTCATATAAATTCCCTCATAAACGTTTTTCCGTGCTCACGAAGGCAGCAGGGAAACACCATCAGCGCGCATAAAAATCGACAACGAAAAAAAAAAGTGGCCTATCGCTCAGAGAGAAAAAAAAATCGCCCTCCCTGCCAATCCCCGAAAAAAAAATGTCTCGCATACCACCCACGCTATACCAAGCATACATAGAGAGAAAAAAAAAGTAACACGATCGGCCACTCGATCCCCTGAAAATGACTAACGTGCGAGAGAGAGAGAGAGAGAGAGAGAGAGAGAGAGAGAGAGAGAGAGAGATCACTCCCTCACTGCTTTCCGACCTCCTTATTAATGCGACAGTGCGCGCGCGAATCAATAGGCAAACGCGCGCGCGCGTTCCGTGACAAAGTGACGAGAGTACGAAAGAGAGAGAGAGAGAGAGCGAGGGGAAGGTCGACGACGTCATGTGACACGAAGCGGCGCCGCTACCGCGAGGAGGAAACTGCATTAGAGAAGTATTCGGTTACATTGGTCGGTTCTCGCCAACCCCCTTCTCTCTCACTCTCTCGCTCACTGACAAGCGCGTGTTTGCGGTAGTACGCTCTCTCCGACATTGCCTTTTACTCGGGTTACCTTCGAGTATTTCACTGGCTTTTTTTTTTTATTCCGCACTTCGAAGACACTGTACGTGGCGGCTTTTTTCTCTCGTACAGATTCTTCAACTTCAAGAGTCGATGACTTTTAACTTTTGAGAATAAAATAACAAGGAATTCGTTCGACGTGCAAAAAAAAAAAATGCATTTTATCTTGGAAAGTTGAAGCAGCAGCAATGGTCCGTCGAGATGGAGCAAGCGATTATATTGATTACTTAAACTGACAATTGATGATTATGAGCGAAGTAACTAGCTCGAAACTACTCCATTGAAGTTCTAGCGCGCTAAAGTTACTCTACTCCTGTGTAATACCGGTTACTTGAGGCCGCTCAAGTTCTATTACTCGATCGATAGCCACTCATTGTCAGTAATTACTATGAAGTTGGCAAACTAAAGGGCTTGGCGCGGCAGTTTTGCCCGCTAAATGACATAATTAAAGAGAATATAATAGTACACACATACGCACGCGTTTACACGCCAGTCGAGTGATCAATTGTATCCTTTGACGCAGCGGAATTTTAATGAGATTTAACGCGAAATACAAGACCTCAAGTGTCCTAGAATTATACAGCACTTGAACTAATTACGTTTTTGCAGCAAAAGTGGAAGTTGTGCTATATGAGAAGAAAAAAAAGTTTATTCTCATATTATACAATAGGTATATTCCAGCAGGAAGAGAGCAGACTTAGTACGAGGTGAAGTTGAGGCGTATGGTTAACATTCTCACTCTCTCTCTCTCTCTCTCGTACGGGCTTTGAATTTGTTAAACAAGACCGATGTCACTTGAGTTTGATGAAGAAAGTTCGAGACCGCGAGTGCGCCAAGCGAAGCGCGATATCACTATCAAATGCGAAATACTTGGCGCATGACAATGAGATCGCGCCCATGAGCGCGACCACATATAGTCGAAATTTCATCTGCAGCCATTACGTGAGACGACTGCGCAAGAGGCGTCAATCAAGCGTGTGGGATTATATAATTTAACTAACCGCGTGAGGGGAGAAGGATCGATGTGATTTGCGTATGTGTGTGTGAAAGCTTTTTTTTATATGCATACACTCCTTGACTTTCTCTTCTTTGCGTATGATGAATTTGTATCGAGCTTGACGGCTGGCTTCCGAGATTTTCTTATCTTCTCTTAAGGAAAAGTTATATATTACCTGTCATTCATGTGACTTAAAAAGATATTATCATAATTCTTCTTTTTTTTACCCTCCCTTTCTCTTGGGATGATGCCTTCGCCGACGCAGGGTCGCTCGAGTGGAGTGGATCATGCGAGACACGTGCGTCTGACCAATACCGAGTGATACTACTGATTTTTTGGAAAATCAGACAAAACTCTGGTTTTTTTTTCTTCGTATTTTTAGTAAAAGTTTAATGTCTCGTATATTTACAGAGCTTTTGTTTTGTGAAAGATTAAGCGGTGAAGTTTGTTACGACAATGACGTTCAAGAGAAAAGCACTTTTTCAAATAAACGCTGCACGCGTATAATTCTCTGTAAAACAACGGAACAAGCACAATTTTCTCCTTACTCAAACAATTATGAACAAAGTTATTAGAAGCTCGAGTGAGCATAACCTCGTTTACTCGCAAAACAAAAGTTTTTTTCTTAAACAACAGCGTTCTACTTCAAGCACTTGACAATTCTCTCTATTTTTTTTTTTTTTTTTTTTTTTTTGCAAAGCAAACGTTGACAAAGAAACGCTTGAAATTCTAAGGCAAATACATACTCATTCTCATAGGTATAATTATCCGAAAAAAAAATACAAAAGAAATCCGAGAAAAATAGCATCCGGATAAGGAGCGAGAGACACACAATGTAAACAATAGTTTGCGTGATTCAGCGGATATTGAATTTCCCGTCTGCGAGTCGGTCGTTGTCGTCGTCGTCGTCTTCGGCAATCTGCGCCTATTCAACAACCAAAGGGAGAGAGGAAGGAAGTGAGTTCCCTCTCGTCGAGTGCGAGAACGAGAAAATGCCATTGTCGCGCAGCCACATGGACAAATCTAGTTTGCGGCGACTTTTCCCGTGCGAACATGCAAAGCCCCTGACGTATATGCGCGGTACTTCGAAGAAAGAAAAGTAGAAGAAGAAGAAGAAGAAGAAGGAGGAGGAGGAGGAGGAAAAAAAGAGATACAGCTCTCGCGACGACGAGTGAAAAGTTGGGTTGGAGAGATTGACAGTGGAGAGCGGTAAAATTAGCCGTATATATCCGCTAGAGGATTTTCATCGTTGCTGCAACGGCGTCGGCGGTGGCAGAAGTGCTTCTTAAAAGTTGGCCTGTAATCGAAGCTCCGATAAAAGTTCAATGAAAAAGTCTGAGTGGCCGTTAGACGGAGAATTTCTAAGTTCCAGCCATTTTCCACTCGAAGTTGCACAACACACACACACACATACACACGTACACTAACATACAGTCACATTGCTACTTAAAACTAAGATTTTACTCTTAGCCGAGCAATCTGCTCCGCGTGTTGTATCTTACTTCTTTCACTTTTACTCTGCTCGAGGTGCTCGCTGCT
This sequence comes from Galeopsomyia nigrocyanea, assembly GCA_035047105.1. Classification (NCBI taxonomy): domain Eukaryota; kingdom Metazoa; phylum Arthropoda; class Insecta; order Hymenoptera; family Eulophidae; genus Galeopsomyia; species Galeopsomyia nigrocyanea. The sequence continues at coordinate 15,303 of JAWWMK010043038.1, forward strand.
GTCTGGCTGCCGGCTTTTTTCTTCCTTCTGTGGATTTATAATGAACTTCACTTTACAATCCTTTTGAGAAAAGGGAACAGAACTTTGTTCGACCGGAACTTCAGTGAGAGATAATGTCTGCCTGAAGATATAGTGGCCGGCTACAACTTCTTTTCTAATTCTTAACAACTTTATAAACTTTGAATTCAACCTCGATATTCATCGGTTTTTAATAGCACAAATGCGCAAACTTTGGTCAAAATATTCGATCTAAAATAAAGAAGAAAAAAGTATGCTCTATAAAAAAAAATTTGCCTTCTGCATTTTTCAGCACTTGATTGATAGAAGAGCCAAGTATATTTTATTTACACGACTGCATTTCCTGATGAAAATTTTGCATATTTTACGTTCTTCTACGAAAAATTAGATGTGACGCCGACGTGCAGCGAAGAGTTTTCATCTCGAAGATTGAGATACATATAAATTCACTTCTGCGTTGAAATCTTAATTTTTAAAATATCCAACATCCTCAGAATAGACGCAGGTTACAAAAAAAAGCAAGAAAAATCGACAACAATATATATCGCCGAAGCTTTCCAATTCCCACGACAGTGTCATTGTCGGCAAAATAAACGGGCCGGTGTTCTTTGTGCTCGTGGCGAACGAAGCAACAGGCATCAGTTGGCTTGGTAATTAACCAAAAAGCAGCGGCAATCTTCCATAATCGTCGTCGAAAAGTAGGACGCAGCTCCCCAAGAGAGATAGATCATCAAAGCCTCGCGTCACATAATACCTCACTCGCAGTCGCGCGAGTTGCACGTTATATATCGATCGCGGAGACGCCAACCGCTCTATGTATATGTATACGTCGAGTGTCGCGTTTCGTTATCGCCCGTGAAAAGTCGTATGAGGATTATATATATACAGGGGAGACTTTGCGTGTCTGTCATCAGCTTTTATATCTCGAGAGAGAAAGTGTCCAAGGGGGTGGTGGTGGTAGTAGTTGGACGTTTGTCGAGCTCTCTTAAGGACGGTATATATACATATATGAAATGGAAAAAAAGGGGGAGAAAAGATACGTTATAGCCGTTGTGTGTTTACGAAATGCATTGGTTCCGGCATCGACCTCGTATGGGCGTGTCGTGTAATTTTCAACGCACCATTTTCAACCCCTATGGAGAAAATAAGATTTTTCAAATGATTATTCTTATAATACTAATTCAATGTGATCCAAAATATTCTTTGCAATATAGTTACGATGAAGTTTTATAATTAAAGTCAGTCTTCGCAGCTTCTCTTTGCGGTAGATTTATGAAATTCCCTCCCCCCCCCCCCCCCCGTCACGTGCGCAAACCAGTAAGGTTATCTTATCGGCGTGCTTTTCCTTTTCCTACGTTAAACTTTGACGGCCACTTCCTCCTTTTCTGCCTCGTCAAGTGCCGTGTGCCACTCCCCCTCATCTTGGCTTGCGCTTATTGCCATTATATCCTTCCTCCACCACGATTCTCCCATCTTTTGCCTTCTAATTTCCTTCTTCTACTTCGTCGTCTCCTTCTTCCGCGACTACTTTACTTTTTTCATCCCCCAATTAACATACACTAAAGTCGATTGGCTGCTCTCTCTCTCTCTCTCTCTCTCTCTCTCTCTCTCTCTCTCTCTTTCACTCTTGAAAACCCTGCCTTCAAGAGGATTTCGTTCTTCTAATTTCTGCCTCTTTGACGTTGTTGCGGCCCCCCCTTAACGAGGCGCTCTTCTACTGCTATAAAGCCACGTGTGTACGTGTATAGGAGTCCACTAATTTTGCTTCATTCAAAGGACTATATACTTTGAAAAGGGGAAATTTAAAGTTTGGATTGCGGTTAAGACGCGGTTTCGTGCCTTTATATTAGAAAAGTTGATCGAGTAATTGAACTAGTTTAATGTTTTATAAATTTCTAACGATCCAATCAACTAACTAATCACATCATCGATTTGAATCATGTTGTATTTACAGGTTTAAAAATTGGAAAGAATCAATGTACAAGAGGAAATGGCATTTATTAGTAGCAATTATTGCATTCTGTTTTGTGTACTGTTCGCAACAGTGTACAACGCCAGTGTTTGTATTATTGAACATTTAATAAGCATAAATACATGCAGCGATATTATTGCATACACACGCGTAGGCGTTCGGCTTGATGAAATTCAAACGTACGGCCTTTCGTCGTTTGCGAGATGTAATTACAATATCGAGCCAAAGGGCTATTTACACGTTTCAGCTTCGAATAATGGCATAGACAGAGAGAGAGAGAGAGAGAGAGAGAGAGAGAGAGAGAGTGAGAGAGAGAGAGAGAACAAACGTCAATGTATCGAATTTTGCTTCAATCAAATATAGCCAAGCGATAGCAAACTGCATGGAATATCGTCAGATATTTAAGCATCGACGAGTAAAATATTTTCATAACAGCTTTTATACTTAAAAAGAAAAATAATTGAGAAAATTTGTATAATGCATTCGTTAAAGCTTTATAGCGATGATTTTCTTACCCTTTTGCGCAGAGCTGCTGTTTAAAAAGTCAGTAAGCTTTTCGCGGTGCTGATGTTTTAGCTTGGGTCCGTCAGATTGTCGTCGAGGAGGCGATCGAGGGAAATCAAAAGGGAAGTTGCCTTTGTAAAAGGGGTAAAGATGCCAAGGTGGAATGAGAAAGAGAAGTCTGTCGGTACTTAAGCTAATGACATTCTTCCTAACCTCTCTTTCGACATGAATAATTCAATGGAGCGTGAGGAATTTGATTTGCAAAACTCGCCCGCAGTGGCATATCCGATGGAATTGTTGCTGTGTACGTGTACGTGTGTGGAAGAGAGAAAGGTTTATTTACGACTTCCATGGAATTGGTTCATTTCATTAAAAAAAAGTTCGGCTATTTCTAGCGCGAAATTCACTTGTATGTGCCTTGACCGAAATATTTTTTCTGATAATTTTCATGCGGCAAATCCTCGAAAATACTCGATTCTTTTTAGAGTAAACTGATCGAAATAACGTCAAAAATTACTCGCATCGTTGTGTATTTTTGAAATTCCAATATTGGTTTTTATTATTTTCGTTTTCGGTCTAATTGCCCCGAGTGCTATCGACAGAATGTAATGAAAAAATAAAATAATAGCTCTCGGCGCGTTATTTTTTTATAATAAACCACACAAAATATACGTACCTCGCGTTTCAAAAACAAACCGGTAAAAAAGAAATATCGCTCTATCCAATAGCCATTAACTTTTAACGAAGTGAAATTCAATCAAACGCCAAGTAAACTTTCAATGCAGTAGACTAGATTCGCACGCGATAAAGCACGACAATCAATATTCAAGAGAAGCGAGTGAGAGAGAGAGAGAGAGAGAGCGAGTGTGAGTCGGCGCTCTCAGCCATAACGAATTAGCGAAGTTAGCGAAGCTTGAAAAGTCGTCAATTTAACATAAACCCATTCGTTATCATGCATAACCTACAAGCTCGACTTGGCTTTCGGTTCTTGAAGTCCTTGCCCCTTACTCCTCCATTCATTTTGCTTCTCTCATGTCGGAGCTATATAGCTAATGGCCAAAGTGCAGGCAGAGCAAGTCAGTCGCTCTTGGTACCCGCAACATTTGAATAATATGCTCTCGCGTGGAGTACGTTAACTCGGCTAATCTCGCAAGCTGCTACGGAATTATTAAAGCTTTTTGAAAGAGCTCGCGAACAGAATGATGATGGCCAGTGATTTTTCGTCGATACACACTGTGCATGCATGTGTGTGTGTGTATGTGTGTGTGTGTGTGTACGAGAGCCGCAAGCTCTTAATTAGTCCGAACACGGCCGACGATATTTTGCGGGCTAGCCGTGCAAAGCGGTTAATTAATTTGCCGCTGCTGAACGTTAACTCTGCACGTTTTAGCACGGTGCCTATACACGCAGCCAGCTCGTTGTTAATTGAATTTTCTTTTTTTTTTCTTTTAAACCTTTCTACGTTTTTCGAGGATGGAAACGCGAATTATGATGGGCGTTGAATTAAAATTAACGGGGCACACGGTTGTTTGATTTATACGCGATGCTTCCCATTATTTTAGGCGGAATTCGGTGGTAATTGGGGAAATGTTTACACTACGCGCACGGCGAGTGGGGTTTTTATTACTGTTGAGATGAGAATTACACAGCGAATTTCAGTGGAAAATAATGTTTGAAATAAATATAAGTTTCAAGAGAAAATCGGCAAACTTAATAATAAACAGTAGCAGCAATATTGTTAATTCAAATGATAATTCCGCTTGGAAAAGATAGACACTCTAGAAATTAATCTAGCGGAAATGTCAATTTAATAATTTTCATCATTATTCTCGACGTCGCAGTTTACCAAGTATAGATATAATTGTACTTGTCACTTCGTCGAGCTAACTAGATTATGAAGATTCGACATTCAGCAGGCAGCGGAAATCGAAAAAATAATTAGCTGGTCGAAACAAAGTAAAGCGATAATCGAAGTGTAAATGAAAGCTCGATTCCGCGACCTGAAGAGTCAATAAAAAAACTCTCTAATTTCGTCAGCAACGAAAGAACTTCGTATATCGAATTAAAGCGGAGAAAGCATCGCTGCGCCACAAGGCTTTCAATTACGCTTTCTTTTCGTACTCGATGTCACTTAAATCTCGCTTTATTTCTACTCCGAGAGACAGTTTCGATTGACTAAACAAACTTGCCTCGGGGATAAAATAAAAGTCATACACGCAGTAGCAGCGAAATCCCTTGCGGGCGAGCAAAAAAAAAAAAAAAAACAGAAAACTTGCTACTTTTCTATATACATCCCCTTCCGTCGTATACCACGGAAGTGATAGCGCGCGCACCGATAAAGAACAAAAAAAAAACAGCCCGAGTTTATTGGTTGCCGCACACACGTCGCGCGCTTTTCAATTCAAGCACGTCATTGCCAAGGCATAAAAGGCAGCAGCTCTCGCGAAGTGCATTGGATGGTATATTCACGCGAGCTTTCTATTGGTAATTTTTCAAGCGCGCATACACAGCAATTCTCGCGTTCTCATTTCAACTTCTTTTCGACGAGACATTCCACGGATAAGCGTAATCGAGTACAAGTGCGCATCTTCGGTATTCAAACTATATGCGCGCACGTTCAAGCCTCACTAGATATTTCAAATATGTGTGCGTATGAATGGATCTCTTGAATTTGTTTCCTTTTTTTTTAATTTTTGCATTGAAGTGTGTCACCGCGAATTGCATATTTTACATAGTCTAGACGCTGCTTGTATAAACAAACCGAATTATTGATATTCCATAGGTGGAATGAGTAGACGAAGATAAAGTTAGAATATTGGATAATTAATTAAACATAGTTTGAAAATTATTACTAGTACATTACATCCTGGCTGACAATTAAAATTCTTCCACGCAGCCGCACCATCTCGCGAATCAATCATCCCTTTCGCCGTGTCTAATTGCAATAATGCAAATACAAGTGGAAATTCCTCGACGTCTTTCATAAGCGAACTTTGGCGCGAGGCGCGCAGTGAAACGAGTCGTGCTACGTTCCGACACTGGGAAATATTTTTGGATAAATAAAGCGAGAGACACAGCACTTGTTGGAGCGAGGAACGAAGCAGCAGCAGCAGCAGGACCTTTATTAGTAGAAAGGGACGCTCTCACTTTCCGGCAAATAATACCAGAGCGGGCGAGCGTCAATACGCCTCTGATTAGGGAATTAAAGGGCGCGCCCGGATAATTATCGGCGAGAGAGAGGGAGGAGGGGTTAATTGTCGCTCCCAGCGCGCAAATTCGACGCCAACAGATAGTTCGTGTATCTTTTTACCTCCTCTCACCCCTCTATCCCTGTCGGTTGATTTCGATCGCGAGGGCAAGCTTTTGTCTCTCGTCATCGCTTTTCACGCCGAAATAAAGCTGCGCTGCTGTCGAGCGTAATGAATGACGAGCGCGAGTGTCACCGAGTTTCGCGTTGCGATGAAATTTCGCTGAGGGTAACTCGTTTATGGACGATTTTTTTCTTTTTTTTGCATGGACTCGCTCGTGCGGTTAAATTCTTTGAACTTTTATTTTTTTTTGTATCGCGTGAAAAGTCAGCTTCGCGCACGTTGTTTCATTTGCACGAAAAATACGGAAATGTTTTTCGAACTTGAAATAAACTCTTGAGTAATCGAATTGTGTTGATACGATTGCCGGAAAAGTATTATTTAATAAAACAAAAATATTGTATATTCGCATTTTCACGAGTAAGACACTTCTCGTTTTATGAAAATGCCTTTGATGAAATAAGTCTTGAGCAGTTCCCCATTTACATTCCTAGCGCCATAAATAACTCGCCGGAGCAAGATGAAATCTGCAATCCAATCGGCAGAATAAGAAGAAGAAGAAGAAGAAGAAGAGGAAAGAAAGAAAAAAAAGCGAGTTCGATCCGATATGCGCGCACAGCCAGCCGGTGATACGTTCTCATCTGTCGGGAATCCCTCCAATTTTTCAAAGTCGAATCTCTCGCAGCAAGCGGACCTTTATTAAAACGCGCGAGATTGCTGAAAAACGAGACTGTTTAATGGCGAACCCTGCCTCCGACGTTTTTCCTTTCCTTCTCTCTCTTTCTTTCTCTCTCTCTCTCTCTCTCTCTCTCTCTCTCTCTTGCGTCTTTGGTGTCAGCTAATAAATGTCCAAGCGCGATCGTCGAATTTATCTGTCGCGCACCCCTTCGCGTGGCTCGATCATAGTAGCGATCCGTTCGTTTCACGGACGATAACACGCTCCGACAGATTTATAACCCCGAGCTCGCGCTCGCGATCTGTCTGCTCTTATTACGAATGGGTCGAGTGCCAAAGGAGAAAAGTGCCGATATCGCCGCCGCTGCCACCGCCGCGCTGCGAGTAAAGCGAGCGAGCGAGCAAAACAATCACTTTTCATACGATACGCCCGCAGTTTAGCAGATAACATTCTTTTTCTTTCCCGCACGCCAAAGTTATACGGACAGTTGGCCCGCTTGTGATGCACGGCGTTGCGCTCGCAAAGTATCGGCTGTGGATTGAAATTTGTTTCTCTCTTTTTCCTCCCTTTCGTGCGCGCGCGCGCGCGTCAGCGAATATTTTAGACGGAGTTATATTGCTTTGATTTTACTTTGAATTTCAAGGAAATTTTATTTTTTATTCGAGATCATTTTCATCAATACTCACTCGATTATTTCAGAGAATACGCGAACAACTATTTTATTATTTCAAGTACCCGCCCATAATTTGCAATTCACAAGAATGTAGAGCAGGCTATCGCTCATAGAATTTGATACAGCATACACAGCCCATAAAAGCTCATTGATTCGCAGATAAGACAAGCTTCTAAATAGCGTGGCAATAAACTGGGTTGTGAAAGAGGGAGTTTGGAGGGGAGGGGGATGAAGGTGGCACCTAATTTACGTCCTTCCGCGGATTGTCGCAGACTACTCTCGCAATCTCCTCGAGATAATCATCAGCTCTTTACGAGTTTAGCCTACGTGCAGTAGTTGCGCGAATAGTTGCGCGGGCTGCTCGTCGAAATACTTGGGGAAGGGGGCGAGTTGCTAAGAATGCCCATGTTTAAGATTGCGCATCAGTTTCAGATTATGTCCAGCGGCAGCTCGGCGCGCCACGCCACCACCGTGAGCGATAGCCATAGCCATCCAGCATAGTTGCACAAGTATACCGACTATTCGCCAAGTGCTTGCGCGAACACCAAGGCTTTCTCACTCTCCTATTCTCTGTAATAATGCTCGGGCTATGTGTGTGTGTGTGTGTGTGTGTGTGTGTTGAGAGGGGGGAAGGAGGAGGCGTGTATCGCTCGCGCGGGCATTCCATCGTCGGTAATCGTGAGGGCCGCCCAGGATATTTTAGACGTCGGCATAATTTCACTCCGACTCCGGAAATCTGATATCTTCGACGAAGTTTAGACCCTTAGAAGAGGCTATATAAGCTTGAGCGAGCGAGGTTTGTGTGTAGCACGCCACTATAATCTCTCTCTCTCTCTCTCTCACCGAAAGCTCGCGATCCTCAATACCCGCACATCCTCTCGACGATGATGCGTAGAATATTCCTTAAACTAGTGCCTCGTTAAAAAGATTTTTCAAGTGCTTGTTTTGACAATGATATTTCACGATAACGATATGTCTTTCATTCGAGAGAAAGAGAGAGATAGGTAGAAAAAAAGTATGTCCAAGCGAGGCAAAAAAAAAAGAAAAGAGGATTCGCCCGAGAGTATTTTTCCACGCGATTTGCAAGCATTCACGAGTAAGGTTACCCAACCGATCGCAATACTATACACATATAGAAAGAGAGCAGCACACACGTAATATCGACACACACAGACACAGAAAAATAGTCAGCCAAGTGCTCCCTTCGACGATGCTGCAGCTGCTGGTGCTGGTGGCGCATGAATAGCGATGCGAACTCCAAAAGAATCTCTCCATGCCACTTCGATCCGCGTTTTCCTTCCCTCGGCTCGCGCGGCTCATTTCAATGTGCGACGTTATAGTTATTGCGCCAGCACAGCCGTCTACGTGCGCTGTCTCTGTATTGTTGCTTCCTATCGGGAATGCGACTCTTCTCTTTTTTTTTTTAGAAATAAAAAGGGGTAGATACATTCACCTGCGTGCGTTGTTTGAGAATCATTTGCAAGGCTGCTTATATTTATTCAGGAATGGAATAATTAGAAAAAAAGCAATGAAACCATAATAACGAAACGTTAATAACTGTTATTGGATAAATAGCACAATCCATTAAGAAAAATGTTAGCTGTCTACACGTTTGGACACAAGCAGTTATTATGTGTCGCCAGTTGTGTAGGACGGAATTATCTTTAAAAAAAAAGTAATTTCAGTTCATTTTTAATTTGAAGAGCCAAGGGGTCGCCGCCGCCGCCGTGTTGGTTATACGTTAATCGGTGGAAGATCGATGGTGACGTTCGCGTGAGCAAACTCCAAAGGAAATTACGTACGTTCGTCAAGAAATTGCCTCGCGAGCTGTTTACTTTTTTTTTGCCAGCCAACTATTTTCTTCATCAAACTAAATTACTACCCGCTCTCTTGTTTTTTTTTCTTCTTCTTCTCGAAATTTATAATGTTTGTTTTTCCCTTCGAACAACTTTCGTCCGCGCGAGGAAAAAAAAATTTACCGAAGAGCACTTTTCTTTCGCGAAACAAGGTGACATACTTTGCTTGCCCATAATCGATATCTAGCGGCACGCGCATTTTCTCACAACCCCCGCGTACTCGCTATGTGCACAGATATATATATATATATATATAAGCCTTAAAACTAGTATTGCAGCGATGCGCTCGCGGCTTATAGATTAGCCGTAAAAGCCGGGAATTTGCATTCGCGTGTGAACAAGCTTGCGCTCGCCAGTAACCTCCCAAGTGTAAATATATTACGGCGTTTTCCGTGAAAAAAGAAATCATTGCCTTCTGAAAAGTGGATTTTTTTAGAAATGTTCCTTTGTAATGATTTCAAGCGAATGATATGGAATCAATTACGTGTGTCTAATTATGCGTTTTACGAGATAAATCAGATGTCTGACTATTTTCGGTTTATACTACTGAAATCAATTTATCGATTTTCAATCAGAGTTAATAATGTTCCAATGAATTTTCAAACTCGGGCAGATGATTCAATTGATGTCTAACATTTAAAAATCTAATCTTACAATTCTGATCTCTTATTACATTGAATAAAAATTCATTCACAATCTTTCCCCCCAGTAAATCGCGTTAAATTTCGGCCAAGGAAATTCCGCCAGATAAAGCATTTAATAAGTTGGAATAAATGATCTTCTCAAATAAACGTATTTAAGCATTTCCTGTCTCTGGCTATATACTCAATTATATAACTGTAGCCGCGAAAGCGTTGAACAAAAGTTACCCAGAGCAAATATTTGAAGCCGAAGAATTTTAACGAGGAGCGCTCGACCGACGCTTTTATTTGGCGAACTTGGTTTTGCGCGCAGCCATTCACTCCGTTAATATCCACTTGGCTCTCTTTTTCCATTTTCCAGCGCAGCGACCGAAAAACGGCAGATTGCCACGAGCTGCTGCTGCAAGAGAGAGCGAGGCTTTCAATTCAACGTCCCCGGCGATAATGTAGAAACAGTTTTCCGTCGGCGCGCGCGCCGCGAGGACAAACCATTATGGTTTTAATCTTTTAAGAGCGCCACGCGGGCTGCATGAGCGGCGCCACAGCGACCAGTAATACAATTTTCGCCAGCGAAAGATTAAATTGATCGAGCCGAAAGTATATAAAGAGGACTGCTCATGGCTCGTGAAATGACGAAAAAAAAGGAAAAGAGTCGAAGCTTTAGTGTCGCGCACTAATTAACGAAGTGGTGGAGTAACCGATAGCAGGAAAATTATGCCTCGCGGGATATAATGAAACGAAATGAAAAAGTTCTGCTCTCCCTGTATCTTGGCTTATGCAGAAGCAGTCGTTATCTGGCTCTTTCTTGAAATTCAATTTAAAATCAATTTGCCACGTTATGAAATAATCGAAACTGGCGAACGTGCGAATTAAAATACATTCGTCGAGTACGAGAACCATGGAAACATTTGGAATAATTATAAGTAACGTTATTTCTCAAATTTCTTTCACAATAAACTTCTCTACTTGGATATTAACTTTTTAAATGTGCTGCTTTCAAATTATTAGCAGAGTGAAAGCCATCAATTCATTATAATTCTTTCAGAACACAGCTTCATTTATTAACAGACCTTAATTACTTATACTCCCGACCACGAGTAATAAAAAATTGTATATCTCGGGCAAACAAATGAAAATTAATGTGTTGGCTGAAGAAAAAAGGCCTGCCTCACATTTCCAATTACAAAAGCCTTCGAAATACTTTTCACTTAAGAAAATGAGAAAGAATAAGCGGAAGAGCTTGTAAAATGACGAGGCGGGTGTATAAATATGGCCCAAGGGCCAAAACAGCTTTGTAAGCGCGTGTCTCGTTAATCAGCGAGAAAAGCGCGTCAATGTATCTACCTATTGAAGTTCGTTAGCAAAGTTTGATGCGTTCCTTGGGGTAATTCGCCCCGCGGCTTCTATCTCTCTATGGGAAACTTGCACGAAAACTGCGCTGAGGAGGAAGAAGAAGAAGAACAAGAAGAAGAAGAGGCGCGCAAAATTTTCGGGCATATGTAACCCCCCAACCGCCGATGGCTATATATATATATATATATAGAAGCGCTGCGGGGGAAATTATTAAGCGCTAATTATGTGAAAACTTATCGGCAACTTCGGCAACACGAACGCTAAGTGGCTTGTAAGTGCTGGCGCAGCGCGCGCGCATAAGCTCGCGGCAAAATTTATCGGCGTACGCTTCTGATGTATGGCTTCGAACATTTTGTTTGATACGACGCAGAAGGGAGAGAGAGAGAGAGAGCAAACTTTACTAACTATCCTCATTACACCACCCTATACCTTCCCGACTCATTTTTTCTTCCGGCGAACGAACAAAAACAGTCTATACGTTTGTGTGTATATACACACACACGCCAAGAAAGATCGGTGATTTTCCAATTGAGTCCATTGTACGCGGGCAGGTAAACCCTTTCAAAGCCCTTCAATGGGGGTAACGGAACAAAAGTCCCAATTACAATTATACAATATCCCCTCGCAAAAATTCGATCTGCTGCTGCTGCGAGAGACCAAACGAACTTGTCCTCGGGAAATTCCGCAAAGTTTCATTCCACCCCTTGCCCCTCCACCCTCTCTTTTGCTTCTCTACAACTCGCAGTAAAATAAAAAAAGAGAGAGAGAGAGAGAGGAGAGAACGGATCGCCGCGGGCGATCGCATGTGCACGGCTCTACGACTTTAATTGAGTTTAAAAGCCGCGCCCATTGCGGTCCAAGACAATGAGAAGGGAAGCCTGTGCGCCAAAAAGGGGGAGAGCAGCGACGACGAAGCTAGGAGTCCCTCTCTCTCTCTCTCGTTCTCTCGATGTGTATGGGGCTAACGAAGCAGCGACCCGCACCCTCACCGAAATTCATTGCCGAGGTATTTCGCTTTCTGCACGTTATAGTACTATACTCTCTCTCTCTCCCTGTGGCTTTTCGCTCCAATGAGACTTACCTTGGAATGCGTGTGTGCGTGTGTGTGGCTCCGCATGAAGCGTGTAATTGATACGTACCGCAAAAAAAAGACATTTCTTTGGTCGCTATCCCTTCACGCTGTGTTATTACGTTTAGTCTACGAATTGGAATAGAGAATTGTATAGAATTGTTGAAGTATTTACCTCGTTTTATGTTATTTTTTGAGTAATTTTCATTATTCCTTCTTACTTTAGTATTTGAAAATAACTCGCGATAAGCAATTATCTGTAAATGCACTTATGCTATTACCAAGTTTCAATACTCATTACGATCGCGCAATATCGAGCACGCTCGCGGGAATAGTATATCGAACGGAAGCTCGAGAGATATAATACGTTGAATATTTCATACAAAATTTCAAAAATATCTTACCATCAAGCGTAACTAAATTTACGTCACGATCATCATTATCATCGTAGAAGCGAGGAAAAGCAATTAGCATTAGGATGGAAGTACATAGTTATAATGCCTAAAAGATAAGGGAATGACGAACTTATGGACTCGGAAATAGAATCGGAGATAGTGGATTGAGGAAAGTGCAGAGACGCGCGATAAGGTGCGCAGCATTATACCAAAGATATTCAGCGGACGCACACAAGCCCGATATTGAAGATGATGAAAATTGTTGGGTAACTTCATCAAAACCGACGGAAGTCGTATCTCGTTTAATATTACACTGAGTGCGACAGCAGGTATAATATTAACAATACAGTTGCTATATTGAAAATCCATTTTCTACCGTGTCTATTTTTTTTGTAATTCTCTTCGATAATATATTAGACACGTGCACTGCACTCGAAATTCTTGAAGTTATAGCGCTCTCACTCGCATAAATTCACGTATACAAAAACACAAGTTGCCAAAGGGAAATCAGGCGCGATAGCCTTTCCGCATGACAAACTCAAGCATACAGGCAAAAGCGCGTCTAAAGGGTTGATTAACCTTCCAAACGCGGAAACTCAAGCTGTTTCTCGGGCTATTGAGGCAAACGAAGCATGGGTAGCGCGTTTCTCAATTCATGTAGTATATAGAATCACACGTACATGAACAGCGAGCGAGCACGGGTGGTTGGTGGCACGTTATGATAACATACGCGTGTAAGGGCAACCGACGTGTGTACGTGTATATGTTAGTGCGAGTATAGGGAGGCAGGAGGCATTGCTTAATATGCAGCCGATAAACAAAGTCTCGCCCAGCAGTCCACACCGCACAGGTTGGCAAGCCTCGTCGCTGTTGCTGCTGCTGCTGCTGCTGGAGGTAGGTAAAGCAAAGGGTTATACATGTGTGTGTGTATATATCCAACGCAGTCCAAACTCCGCAAGAGCGGGGGTTTGAGAGAGGGTTGCAAGTCTAGTTTATAGCCCGGAGGCCTTGAATCCAGGCGCAGCACTAAAGCGAAAACGCAGCGCGAGCGAGCGACCATAAATTCATTAATCGCCCGGAGGCAGCAGCGGCTGCGAAGTTGCTCGCGAGATTTAAGCAAATTGCGATTACTCCGTTAGCACAAATAAGATTATTAACCAGCCGGCTCTTATTTATGTGGCCAACCAGCCGCCGCCCGTCTCATTGTGTGCTGATTGTTATTCATAAACAAGCAGGCAACACTGCCGCCGGCCAAAGCAATTCTCACAGGACTCCCGTCGTCGACGCAGCAGCTATAGCGGCTGGTCGGTTTTTTTTTCTCCTCTTTTTGTTTTTAACAGTGAGAGAGTTTGTGTGTGTATAGCAGGAGAGTCGTGCGCAAAGTTTCGCGGACGGCAAAATTACGAAAGGGAAAGAGAAGGAGAGAGAGAGAAAGAGGTGATTTAATTGGATTGGCTGCGCGCGAGGGAAAAAGGGGTGAGTCTCTTAGCGAGATGTGTCGAGCAAATCTGTTGCGCTGAATTATTTAGCGGAGCCTTTTGCGACTTTATAACGGCGGCTGCGCGATCTACGCGCCCATCGAAGGAGGGGGGGGGGGGGGGGGGCGGTTGGTTGTATATAATGTGCTGCTGGATTTTCATTTTACTCCTGTTTTGTTATTTGGCTGCTTGATTAAAAACTTTATTTATGGGTTATGGGTAATTAACGGCTGAGGGCAAAATTGAAAATGAAAATGCTGGTGTGGTCGTTGATCGATAAATTTACTTTAGTTCGTTAGCGGTGGGATAGGTGGCACTGATGAATTTTATTATCGATCCGTAGATCCTGCATTATCGATCAAAAATAATGCTTTTTCAATTTTTCGGAGTAAACTTATTACGTGAGTAACTTTACTTAACTTTCTTGAAAATAACTTTCAACTAATAATTTTCGGATAAAAATTATCGTTTACCATTGATCGATGAAAAATCGATTTTTGGTCGCCACCAGATGGCAGTAGCATAGGAAATTCTGGATCATCGATCAAGCGATCTACCACCATAGTAGTTCGAGTTAGCAATAGATGGCGCCAGTATGTCCAAAAATCAATAGGATCAACAAGTCGCGCGACCGTTAGAAACTGCTTCGTATATTTACAAACCAAAAAATAAAATACCAATAATTATTTACCATCCCAACCAACGAAATTTCATCAGAATTAAAACACGTAATAGACGTGAATCTAATTTGCCTACAAAAACAATTTCGAAATATCCAATGAAAAACATCCGTCGTTTTGAATGAAAATAATTTTTCCAAAGTCACGGGCTCTCGTGCGCTCTCGACAACAACACACAAGCACAACAAACTCGAGGATTCCGGCGCAAGCTGCGCCAGCTCTAAATCCATATATTCCTGATGCGTTTTTAATGCTTTATTATGAGAAAGTAAAGTGCGCGCGTTTTTTTTTTTACTGTTGCGCACACATCATTTTCAATTTACTTTCACATCAGAGAGCAACCTAACGCTAACACACGGACACCTTCATTTTTTGTTTTTTAACGGTTCATCTCCTATATCTCTATAGCGCCTCCTAATCCTTGTGGTCGATACACAAACAAGAAAATTTTCCCGTTGAATCTTTTTCTCTTTCGCGCTGCTGCCAATTATATCAATGTACGCGTCGAGCTCGTTAAACAAATAAGCTTACATGCAGAGCGGGAGAGTGAGAGAGAAGTAGAATCGAGCATCGTCACTATTAATGGGCGTCTCTGACAAATGACGACCATACGCGACAATGGGCTGGTACGACACAATGTAGCTGCATGTGTATATACGAGCAGCCGCAGAGTAAGAGAGAGAGAGAGCTGCGGTATCGCGGAATCTTCGAGATATGATCGCAGTAGGATTGATCGCGCGCGCGCCTCTCATTCAACTTGAACACACCACACGGGGCCGCGCCGGCCGCCGTGCCATGCGCTTTCTTCTCCGCTCTGGGCCAGGTGTCCTTGGAGAATTGGAACGTCACTCAAACTCTCTCTCTCTCTCTCTCTCTGTCTCGAAAACCCATGTGTATTGGTGGCTGATGACTCCGAATGTTCCGCGTGTGTCTTATCGTTTTATACCACGTTTTATATATATAGAGGACGACGAATATTGAGAAGCGAGGGAGAAGATGTGGACGGAAGTCGAGCCGGATTAAGTAGGTGGAATTTTTCAGGCGCACTTTATCGCCCAAGCGCATCGCGCGCGCCAACTCTGCTGATGCACCGCGATGGAATATAATACGCTTAGCCCACAGGATAACTTATTCCATATCGCGCGGTTGTATGTGTATCGCGCGCTCTCATCGGAAATTTATTATATTGTTCGAGTGATTTAGAGTGCATAAACACTGCCATTAATTATGTATTCAGTCGGTGCTCTCTCTCTTTTTTTCTCTCTCTCTCTCTCTCCGTGAGCGACGATGCTTAATGGTCTGGTAATTAGTTACATATTTCTTTCTTTTCTTTTTTTTTTTTAATTTGGAGCAGCAATGTATTCCGGTAGCTCGAGGAATCTTGTAAGGTATGGCTTGTTTACTCGCTTGTAACATTTATGTTTTTCGTGATTCCGCACGTCGAAGACATTAATGTTGCTTTCACACGTTCGTGAAATTATTATTCCGACGTTTTGAAGGATCAAAAGAAAAAAAAGAGAGCCGTCTGAATTTATTATGTAAAAAGTAGTGTTATTCGTTACAGAGGATAGACGTGGTTATAACGAAACATATATACCGAGAGGAGAGAGAGAGAAAAAAAAGAGCCAAGATCAAAAAGTGTCATTGATGATTGATCTCCGGCGGAGAGCGTCAGTCAAGTGTCAGAACCGCTATAAATTTTTAACCGATTATCCCCGTTGCTGCTGCTGCTGGGCCGTGTGTGCTCTCCTCACTATATACCACCGTGTATATATATATCGGCTATTTGCATCGCCTGTGAAATTGTCCGCTCTCTTTCTGCTCGCAGGGAAGAGAGAAAGAGAGAGAAAAAAAAAACGAAGAAGAAGTCAATCTTATTACCATATTATTCAAATATGCTCCTCATTCATTTCCAAATTAAATCTCATATCGAGTCCGAATCTCGCGTGCCTCTCCTATCACTCTTAAAAGTACATCTGGAATTTTCCCCGCAAGAGAGACAGTGTGTGTATGTATATACATGTGTGTGTATGTCTATCACGGCGTAACATCTCGAGCAGCGCGCGCGGGACAAGAATATTATATATATGTATACGCAGAGCAACTCGCTCATCTTTTATTTTTTTTTTCCTTCTTCTTCTTCATCTGAATTTTCATTATGCAACGTCGATACGCATCGGTTACACATATATAGGCGTTCTAGAATGAGGAGGCGTATATGTATACATGCAAGCTAGCATCAGCAGAAGCAGCAGCAGCAACAGCGACTGACCGGTTTGACATATTTTAAGGTTTCTTTGTATTCTTGTTTGCGGCCACTCGAGCGCTCAGTCCCAGCTTCATGTGGGCTTTGTTGCTCCTTTCGCTCGATATTCCCACAGAGCAAACGCGCGCGCGCAAGAGAGAGAGAGGCCCCCGAATGTGTCACCCCTCCGGACTCAATAAAAATCCCCCAAGTCTTTACTACCTGGCCATACACTGCAGAGTAGACCTCCTGCAACACACACGCGCGTTATATGCCTCGGCCCTTTTGGGAGGGAAATTTTCTTCTATTTTTCTCTCTCACTATCCGTTGCACTAAAGTCGGGTTTCGATGACGAGGGGCTGCGGAAAATATTCGACCCCTGGACAGTGCGCTAGGTATATCGATAGACGAGAGAGGATATAAAAGGGAGGCGTGAACAATGCACGGAATTTTGACGTTTTTTTTCTCTTTCTCTCTCTCTCTCTCTCTCTCTTTCGTTCAAACTTTATACTTTGACTTCTTTTTTTCTTCTTCTTCCTCTGAAATATTATGCGTTGGATTTTTCGAAGGCGCGCGGACAACTGTCGAGTCCGAGAATCCGAAATTGATATTTCGAGGCAGTACAGGTGTTCGGCTATTGTATTGTTCGGATAATTTTGGCTTTATTTACGAAGCAAAACAGTCTTTTTTTTTCTTCTTTCTCTTTACAGGCGAGAGAGTATGTAAGTCGATTCGTAATTTCTTTATGATTGATTGATTGATGATATATCTCTAACTGCGATGGATATGAATTGACTTTCACCTGTCTCACCTCTGTTTAAAATTAGGTGACCCTAAAAAAAAAACTCTTGATAAATAAATACTCGAGTCGTCGTGAACTTGAACTGCGCAAAACCAATTAGCTTCTGCCGCGAGAGAGAGAGAGAGAGAGAGAGAGAGAGAGAGAGAGAGAGCGAACAGGTGAAATTAAAAATTGGCTCTGCATAAAACAAGCTTAATGTCAAGCTCAACGATGACGCAAACGCCGCGAGGATAAAAATAAAGCAATAAACGATTAAAAAATCGTTCGCGCGAGTGTCGTCATTTTTCCCCCCTCGGCAATAAATAAAACGAAAATTTACAAGAATTCATAACTTTCTAATCGTATATTATTCGAAAGATAAGCGAGTTGCGCGTGCTTCTTTTTACAGCTTAACAATTTAATAGTCCTAGGGCTATTTAAGTGTGCTTTTGCTTTGAAGTACCGTCTGCTCGCCATAAAAATCCATTGCCCAATTCCAGTCTATAGCATGTTCTTTCTGACGAGTGCCTTCGACGCAGTTAAAATTTTCTCTTTTTTATTAGTATACCTGCGTGCCTTCCAAAAACCAGGAGGGTTTAATAACTGTTACCCACGCAATCTTTCGAAAAAAAAAGAAAACATTTCTGACTTTGACTGGCAAGCTATCCCCAATAAAAATTAAGAATTTTTCAACGTTGTAAAGCCATCGTTTCTCTCTCGACCTCGACTTGCGCAGTTATTACTACTAATAAGACTTTTTCTTTTCTCTCTCTCTCTCTCTCTCTCTCTCTCTCGAAAACTCCGGCTTTTCCGCTGTGTCATATAAATATGCATGCGATATGCCGTGGCTCGCTTGCTCGCGAGTGGCATATCGCATTTCATTTGTAGTTTGCAGGAGGGAAGTTAACGAAACGTCGCCCGCGTATCTACATTGCTAATGCGATATTTCGAGTAAATTTTCTTCCGTGCTGCAGCAATTTTTTTTAAATCCATAGACGCGGTGCGCGGCACCCGCGCAGTCGTGCGCAAGTCTCGAATTACATCAAACTCTTTCTCATTTTTTTCGCGAAAGCGCCTGCGTGACGCGCATCCTCGAGTTATTTCATTAGTCCCTTTTTTTTTGTCTCTCTCGCTAATTTTATTTTATTCCTCGTCGTTCTTTTGCTGAATATAAGCTGGAATGTACGACAGATCTTTCCCTCTCTCTCTCTTCATTGTCTCTTATTTTCTCGTTTTCCACGCGCGCGAGCACAACACAGTTCTCTCTATTTGTCTTGCTTCTCGCACCGATTTTCTCGCCCCAGCCATTTGTTCTCCGCGTGCGCGCGCTCGCGCGCGGGAGCTTTCTCGTATTATCTAGCCGAGAGTTTTCGCTATATGACGTCGGTTGCTTCGCGGGTTATTAAGGTGTTTCTCTTTATAAAGCTTGAAACAATCGATTTGTCTCGGGACACATGTGTGTGTGTGTGTGTGTGTAGAGTGCTTTTTCTTCGTTTCGATGCTGATGTGCCGCGCGCGTATATATAGCGACCATGCATTTTGATTCGAACCGCTTGAATGATGATCGAACTTTAATGCCTTGAAAAATTACCTGGCAATAAATGCCGGCGCGTCATGGAATACAACGGTAAATCTTATATCCACGCTGTGTGTGTTCACACTATATGCGCGAGCTATAAATTATTTTTCTAGTGCACGTATGAGCGATTATGAGAGAGAGAGAGAGAAAAAAGTAACTGCTCCGTCGCCGATAAAACAGTAAATATATTCTATTTTATAACTCAAAGTCAGCCGCGCTGATTGTATCATTAGCACTTGCGCCATCCGCGATCAATTTTTAGATCTTGTAGAGCAAAAAAAAAAAAAAAAAACGAAAACAAACGTCAGATCTTTCAATCTCCCGTTCTACATCTGAAGTGTCGCACAAACTCCTCATCTCTTATCATCATCGCCATCATCATTGTCAAGTGCTTCTAGAGCAAAGCATAACAAAGTTTTCTCTCTTTCTCTCCGAGTCGTCGGCAAGCTGCTCTCATCGATGAATCTCTCTCCGTTCTTTCTTTTCGAGCACAGCTGCACAACTTCTCTTTTTTCTCTTTCTCTCTCTCTCGCTCTTTCGGAGCGCACTTGGCGGGCTTTATCTCTTTCCGTTTGCACTCGTGGAGCGTCACGCACTTGTCCTCGTTAGATATCGGAGCGCGAGATTTTACGCCCAAAGCTTTTCCAGGGGGGTCGTTACACGTCGCCAGAGTCGCACACGAGAGCAAGAGTGTTTGCAGCTGAAGTCTTCTGCCGAAGCTTTTCTCCTTAACGTTTTCTTACCTTTTTTTTCCGTCTTATCTTTCCTCGCTATCTCTGCCAGCACTTAGCCCTCCCCACCGCCACTTTATAATGGTTGTAGCTTTAACGCGAATCCGCCGTGCGACTTGATTTTCGGTTGAGATTTGACTCTTCTTTTACCTTTTTTTTCTCTCTCTCTCTCTCACTCTCTTTTTTGTTTTGACAAGTAAGTAAAGAAGCTTTGTACGTACGAAGAAATTTTTCAACGAGTGCATCTGTCTTGTGTGCTTATATATTTTTTTTTTTTTTGAAAAGTTTTCATCATCAGTTATACTTAAATCCAATCTCCATCATTTACACAGAGATTCATCTTTCTCAGCAGGCAAAAAAGTTTGCAAAAATAAGTTGCAAAATAAACCTCAATGTGTACATAAATCATTACAGTTGAAGCATCAGCGCAGGCAAACACAAGGAAAACATCTCAAAAACAGGGTAAGAGTGCAGGGTAAGGCTCAAACGTCTTGCGGGTTAAAAAAAAAGAAGAAGAAAAAGGCGAGAGAGAGAGAGAGAGAAAGAATCGCAGTTTTCTCGAGATCACTCTGCATAATGCAAGCCTCCGGAGACTTGTCGCTTGCTCGAGAGACGCGCGCTATGTGTAGCGAAGAAGACGAAGAAGTAGAAGAAGAAGCTGCAGAGCACTTGGTGCATCGGCGGAAAGTCGCTTTAAAGGATGATGATGTATACTTTGCGGCGACGAGAAGAAGGGGGAGTTGAGTTTTGAGCAGACAAACTGGGTCACCGGATTTCACACCGACGACGTCGTCGACGACGACGACGCTACTGCTGGGGAAACACTTACGTCGAAAGCCTTGTTATGCTACGTCGTTTGTGTGTGCGCGTGTTTTTTTTTTCTTCGCTAGTAGCACATAGCACAAGCGGGAAGATACGATGGATTTTATGGCTAGTCCTAGCCTCAGCAAATGTGTAGTCTATTTCAGGATGGTTACGAGGCAGCCGTTGTTGCCTGGCTTGCATTATGTATTGAATTTTACGAGCACCTGGCTGTTACGATTTTCTTATCGGTGCAACTGATGCGCTGGGTATAGCGCGGCAGCGGCGACCCTTGGTAAATAATGAAAAATTTAACTTTTCTTTTTTTTTATCTTTTACGCGATCAGCTGATTGAATGATTTATAGCTTCTTCTTATAGTGCACTTTCGAATACGAATTCATTGATTGGTTTGTCCGGCTACCGATATAAGAAGTATTGTGTCCAATCGAGCTGAAAATTAGTCAGCTGAAAGCGCGAGTAAAATGAATTTATCGGAGCATTACGCGGTGACTGTGTCGTTCGAAGTAGATTGAAAGAGATCGTTCGCTCGATTGAGACCTCAAAAAAAGAAAAAAAGAAAAGAAAAAAGAAGGGTGACACACTCGCGAGGCTTACCGTTAATACGGTGTACCATTTACAAAGGATTTTTAATTTCCTCCAAAGGACACGACACAGAATACGCAGCCTGAGCGGTAATGTAAACTCGCGTTGCACAATGAACGAACGGATGAATGAATGAATGAAAAAAAAAATTTGTCACGATCAGTAAACAGTCTTTAAAAAAAAAGAATCTCATCCGAGAGAAAGAGAAAAAAAAAACGGCAATGTCAGTCATTTGAAAGCCCAGTCAATTATCCACTCGTCAAGCGCCACAAAGAGAGACGAAAAAAAAGGAGAGAAGAACTCTTGAGAATCTGCATCCTGCACGACGAGAATTATCTGTGGGCCGCCTCCCCTGAATAAACACGAGAGACTCTCATCATCAACAATCGCAGAAAAACGGTGTGTGCCTTTACTTCTCTTTTTTTAGATGTATATATAATGATTCACGAGGAGAGAGAAAGAGAGAGAATCCCTCGTGTACATGATGTGTTGAAAAGAGGACGTTCGCGGCAGCAGCAGGACAAATTAACCGAAAAATCAAGTCGAGCGTGAGTCGGCCCAAGCAAATAATTAATCGCGCGCGCGCGCCGTTCGTTTCTCTCTTATGTGCTTTGTAGCTCAGCTCTCTGACACGGTAGTACACCTAGCCGATCCCTTTTCCCGTTCTCTCTCTCTCTCTCTCTCTCTCTCTCTCGCTCGGTGGGAAGCTGTATAGCCTGTTTGACCCGGTCACGTATACTTGTTTCTCGTGCAACTTTGCTAAATTGAACGTTCACCGATTTCCTCTTTTTTTTCTGTTGTTGCGATTTCTGCGATGCTGAGATTGCCTCGAGGAAAGTGACTGCTTTATTGGCTGATGCTTTTATATAGAAAATTAATATTGATTTTTTTTTGAAGACCAAATCGGTAATTTATTACATAAATCTGAGAGAAAAATAATGGCAAGAGCTGCTTGCAGGCTTGCAGAACTTCTTACGTTTTTCCAGCTGTAACAAAAAAAAATTCTATAAGTCGCCGCACATGTTGAAATCATCGAGTGAGCAAAATCCTTATTAAAAAACTTTTTTAATTCCCGATGCGCGGCGCACTTTTCACTAAAGTTTATTCGTTCTCGAGTACTCGTGCAAATGTTAAAATAAAAAATTCTCAATTTTCCCAATCCGCACTTAACGTATCATACCACTAGAAATTGTATACAGCACAGTAAATATCAAAGGATTAAACAATTTCGAGAGCTTATCAAAAGCACACAGTGGAGTAAAAAAAAAAGGCGCAAAGTCCGCAACCGCGAGCGACGGCCATTCTTTACAGGCTAAGCGTTTTCGCTAATTGTTTACCTCCCTCCCCTCTCCCCCTCTAAAAACTTGCAGTGGAATCTTGGGTAATCGCTAAGCAGCTTCCACCGGCGGAGCGCACTTATGCCTCCACAGTAGAGAGCGAAGCTACTTACGTTGCCGAATAAGAAGATTATTTTCTTCTTCTTCTTCTCTCATTCTTCGTTGGGCGTGCGCGACTTTCGAAAAAAAAAATAATAATAAAAGCTTCCTGGCGCCCGTGAAAAAAAAAATACAATAGCAAGCGCGCGGTATACTCACCGATATAATACCACCAACGGCGAGCTCGCGTGCTTCACTCGTTCCACATTCTCTCTCGCTCTTGCTAATGAGATTTATCGAAATCGTCGCATATTGTTGTGTGCACGAGTAGCTCGTTTGGCGTACATATATAGCAGCAATGGGGTATGTTTACCTTTGCCGAGAGTATCTGGGCCAACGAGAGGTGACGATTCACTGAATATATATGTATATATATGTTCGACTTCGCTTCTTTTTTCTCTTTTTTTCGTTGCGATGATAAGCTGCCCTCACGTATATATATACAGCATTGTGTTCAGTGCCACGCGGGGGACACGGTCTACATGCGAAATAGAACAGATCTACTGTTGCCGGCCAAAGTGAATGTTTCATCGGGTTTATACCACAGCTGCACGCGAGGTCATTTGTATTTGCAACGAACCGAGGTTCGAGACGCTGTTGAATTTCAATTTTTAAAATAAAAATTCGCATAAAAAAAACTCGAAGATCCATATAAAAGCAAACGGGCGACGAAAAATTGCTGCATCTTATTTGGCAGAGAGCGACATATATCAGAAACGGCAGGCATTCGAATAACTCGCTGAGCTCCTTGTATACGTGAAGCGGAATATACGCAGGTGGTAGCGCGCAGTGACACGTATATAAGATATACGCACACATATACCCATCATAGCTCGCACGTAACATATCGCGCAACGACAGCAACAGTTCAACATACCACGAGTGTGCACCCCCGCGCGATTTCTGCGTACGCAAGCAACTGCAAGCACAGCACATATATCCTACGAAGAGAGGGAAAAAAAAGTCGAAGCAAAAGAGAGAGAGAAAGGAATGAGGAAAATTAAAGGGAAGAACTCTTCTTTTGGCGAATGTATTCCGGGAGAGAGAGAGAGAGAAGCTGGCAGAATACCCCGAGAATATTGGAAGCGATCTTTCATCGTGCGGCGCTAAAGCTCTTTGAGTCATTTTTCAAGTTTTACCGGAAAAAGCCAACGTTATATGCGCCCTCGCTTTCTCTGTCTTTCGCTGCAGCACCGCATAGCCGAGTCTGCACTTTTCGCGCGTCTATTTACTTTGTAGCTTTCTCGCGCGGCAATGCTATATATGCGCTACTATTTTGAAGCATGGATTTTTATTCCGAGAGAGCTTTTTATACAGTTTTGAATATAAATATCAATGCGTAAACGTTCTTTGAGGCTGGTGTGGTGAGGATGTGGTATGGAAAAGAGAGAAAATATAACAAATAAGTTTTTGAGAAGTTCGATATCTGTGTTTTCTCGTTATTTTTTTTTATCGAAATAGGAAACTATTTTTTTTTTTTGTTCAGTGACCCATTTTTTTTCTTCAGAAGAGGATTGCACCGAACTGTAATCTAATCTACACGCGATTGCTGTACGTGTATATACGAAAGATATTTTTTCCAATTTAAAAAAAAACCTTCCAATCAGTAGAAAAAACCAATTCCAATAAAAAAAGCAAGATCGTCAAACGAAAGTGCATACACTGCGCGAGATGCAGTCTCCCCATCAATCTACAGTAGTGCGCAGAGAGGGTCGTCGTTTGGTGTATATGTGCTCGGAGGTATACATACTCGTGGAGGCTCCTTATCTGCCTCCCGCATACACTCTTACTCTTGCGTTAACATCCGCAGCTGCCGGTAACAAGCTGCCTCCGTTCTCTCTCTCTCTCTCTCTCTCTCTCTCTCTCTCTCTCTCTCTCTCTCTCTCTCTCACTCTGTTCGCCGACGAGCGAGTCGAGATATCAGCTATACAGCTTTCTCTCTCTTGACGGGGCGTTGCACCTCAACGTAATCGACATGCAAATTTCAGCAGCAAAAGCCGAAATACATATCACGCCTCTCCACCGTTATACACCGACACCTATTTAACGCGGTCAAGCTATCCTAACGAGCTTCGCACCGTTTGCGCGTGCGGCTTTTAATTTAATCCTTTTTTGCGTTAGCAGCTGCTCACGCGCTTGCGGTTACTGCTCAAATTAGCTGCTGCTGCCGCTGCTGATTATCACACTCAGCGAGAGGATTCTTAATTTATTATCTGCCACTCGAAAGTGAAAATTACAAATTATTTCGTCCTGGTGTGTATATGGCTTTGACAAGGATTTCTCTGACTGTAAAGTGAAAAGTCCGTCTCGAGATTCATTCTTTCTCCGTATAGAGTTTGACTGCTCACGCAGAGATTTTTTCTTTGAAAATATGCCACATATCCGTTTAGCAAAAGAGCTATTGACGTTCACAACAACCACAAAAATCACCCGCAAAGTTTTGGACGATTGTGCAATAGACACACACACACACACACATATAATACACATAGGCGTGTGAGAACTATCCTCGCAACGAAAATAGTAATGCACGCCTTCGTCGAAGGAAGCGATATTTGTCACCCGAGTTGGAAAATAAAAGCTGCACACCAGCGACAGTGGCAGCGGTCATGGCAAATTGACGTTATGTGCCCGCGCGAAACATATTGTGAAAAGTCAGCCGCATCGTATAGTGCCCGCGATGGAGTGCCACGCCCGCGTTGAAGTCGCATGTATGTATATATACGGATCGGTCCGTATGGCCTATTCGTCACCTGTCCCCTTCGCTGCTTCCTCCTTAGCTGCGTGCGGTCCCTTCTTCTTCTTCTTCTTCTCCGCGAAGAAAAGACCATTTGGCTATGGGTGTGGAAGTTAGAGGAGGTGGGAAAAAAATAATTCGGAGCGTTTACGGGAAAGTTTAGGCGAAAAAGTTTTTTTTTTCTCGAGGGTTTGTGTGCATGCATGCTCGTGTGGTCTACTATACGTATGGGTGGCTTTTTATACCTACTGCAGAGGATATGTGTGTTTCGAAGAATCTTCGTTTTTTTGTGATTTCATTCGCCTTTTCCGCTCTGTTTGGTATAATGTATACGGTTTGAATTATGTGAATGACTTACTCCTAAATATTTTTCGGGGGGGGGGGGGGGAATATTCCGCGAAATTAAGCTCCGAATAATAAACAATAGCGAAGAGAGAATGCCAAAGTGAAAACCCGAGAGAGAGAGAGAGAGAGAGAGAGCCGCTAATTTGCGTGCAGAATAGTGGTTGTGTGTTTCGCCTTTGGCGAATCGCGCTAAAGTACAAGAGAGCGAGAGAGAGAGAGAGAGAGAGAGAGAGAGAGAGAAGCGAAAGCGGAGATGCGTCTGTCTGTTTAATTATGATAAATACCTAGAGTGTAGAGACGGGGGTATAAGGTAAGAGAGAGAGAGAGAGAGGAGAGCGCCTCGAGAGCTACTTGATCTTGGCAGAGAGGAGTACTTCATGAAACTCGCGAGTTTCCGAGTAACTGCCATGTATTTTCGGGAAGGAGCAAGGTTACCCGCCAGCTCGCTCGCTCGCTCGTTATTTTAAGGTACCCTCGCGCGCGCTCTAATTATAATTCCTAAATACGTACTTTGTTGCGCGTAAAATTCTACCGCACGCCTTTGTGCATTCACTCTCCTAGACTGCATCTGTATTTTTATATTTCTCGGCTGCCACGCGCGCACACGCGATACGGGGGTGTAATTTTATATCGCTCTTTCTCTCTCTCTCTCTCTCTCTCTCTCTCTCTCTCGCTCGCAGTATTTTTGGTACGTGCATTGATGCCTTCAAGAGTCACGTATGTGTAAGAGTAGTCTGTGATGTAAGCCGTTCGGCTTTCTTATAGCTTTCCGGGAATGATATTTTTAACATCATATCGGACAAATGTTTTTTTTTATTTCAACGTGAGTCTTTGTTCATTTCGTGAAATCTAATAGGAAAAAACAATAGCAAAGCATCGTAATATTCAACTCGTTGATGTACACGAAAAGAGCTTCATTTTCCCGCAAGCCGAGTTAAAAGAGCAAGCCACGAATTAAAATCCTCGACAGCTAACCGTGGAGTGGAAAGAAAAAAAAAATGCGATTCATAAAGGAGCAACGCTCGTGAAATATTCGCATTAGCCAGGTGCCGGACAGCTTACAATTTTTTTTTTTCATCATAGCCATAGCTTCCTCATTCATACGGCCGCGAGGCGTGTATATGAGCTATACGCGAGTGCCGTTTGGAAAATGAAAATAAAAGCTCTCTCTCTCTCTCTCTGTGTCTCGAGGAATTCTGAATATGAGCTACTGCTGCTGCTGTGAACTTGCGGTGAATGAACTCATTCGTAGGATTTCTTTTTTTAAATACCTCTACGTTGAATTCCATTTTTTCTACTCTCGCGTATTATGCGCTTGTTTGACTCGTGAATTAAAGAAAAATATTGCGCGTTGTTTATGGTTTTTTTTTCGGGGGAGGGTTGCAAAAAGGATCAAGCGTCGCCGAGACGCTGGTGTTCCTTTATTATGAATTTTTTTTCATTTATATGCTTTGGCCCTAGTGCGCGCTGGGCATTTACTTTTTTTTCCCAAAGGTAAATGGACGTTGTTGAATGGAAATTTCGTAAACTGTGCGCCAGCAAAGTTTATTCATCTATTTTCCATATATTTTTTTTTGCTGTTCTTTGCAGTCGAAAAGGAGCTTCATTCAAACAAATGGAATATTTCAAGCTCTATTTGAATTATGAAAAGCAGCTCTGGTAAAAGCAGCGCTCTTAGGAAGATGGAAATTATTTGGAAGCGTACGTCTGAAAATAAAGCTAATAATAATAACTTCGAGCTGAATAAATTTTAGAGTGAAAGCACTTGGTAAAATAATAATTTAAATTCCATTAAAATCAAATAACACAAATAGCATCAAAACAGAAGAGAAGCTATATTGGTTCTATCAGTAAAACGAACGTATTAATCCGAGCCATTGAATCCATCAAGCGCAGTGACACCAATGGGATGAAAATCCCGGAGATAAACACCATTTACCCCAACAAAATCTATATATATATATATATATACATTTTGTTCAATAACAAAAGAGAAGAAGAGAGAGAGAGGGGGCTGAAACTTTAATTCCTTAGCCCGAAGCGAAAAGCCGACTCTCGTTTCATCCTTGATACACATTGCACATGGCCGGGCCTGCGCGGGCGCACACACGTTGCAACATACATCAGGTATCGATTCAACCCCATCTGCCGCGAGCGCTCTATATACAGAGCAAGAGAGAGAAAAAGAACGAAAGAGAGGCGTTGACTGCGAAATTCACGCTTGCACACTCGGCGTAATATATCCGAATTATTTCTCTTTGGCCTCCGCAGTGTGTGTTTATGCTGCACGTGCGATATTCCGAAGCTCTGAGGCATGCACTCGCGCATAACTCAAAGGGAATGTTTTTTTTTTTTTTTCATTTCTTGTTTTTTTTTTTTTTGGACTTTCTTTTACAGCACTAATGAGCCACGGTTTTCAAAGTAGTAGCGTGCGTTAACATTTTTTTCGCTCTGAAGACAATTTTTACAAATAAATTTTTTAATCAAAATTCTAATCTCAAGCTTCATTCAGTTTGCTATCGATGACGCCGCAAAGCAAAAAAATAACATTATTAATATTTTTATAAACAGCTCAAATTAAGGAGTTCGCGTAAATATGTGCAACTCAAAGTCAAAAAATCTCGCGTTGAAGTTTGAAAAAAAAAGCTTTGCTTTAGAAATGCTTCCTGTATCTATGCAGACACACGAGGCAACATATATACACGGGGATTGAAAAAGATGAAGCAACTCGTTACGCTGACCTGTATGTACGCGTTTTCTGTGATATTACGTTCAAAGCAATGCAAGGAGTAGTATGTGTGTATGTGTGTGTATGCCCCGCTTAATGGTCAGGGATTTCGTTTGATGCTTTTCATACAGCGGGATAGCATTCGCAAGAAATGCGTAACGCTAATTCGGGATGTGCGAGCGGCATATCTCAGAGCTGATTAGATGGCATTTTGCGTGAGCGCGCGTATATATGTGTGGGCGACGACCTCGTGCGCTAGGCAATTTTCAGTGCTGGACTTCTTTTTTTTTCCTACCTCGCAAATTACCGCGCTACAGTGCTTCTTTCAAAGACGTATTATTAGCCTTTGACGAGATTGTCCTTTTGAGACGGAATTTTACTCGTAATTTTAGTTACCAGAAGCTCTTTTACACGGGTGTAAATTCTGTTATAATTTCTGAACTGTAAAAAATGTGATTAACGTTGTAATAAAATGTAATCTAATTACGTGGTTTTATTGGAATTTTTGAAATTTTCCATACGAAAACCATAATTATTAAATTTACGTATAAACGATAATCTGTTATGATCCTTTCGTACAACAACGAGGCATGTATATTCAACGTGAAAACCGCGCACCAAAATAGTTTACCTAATAGCCGATCCGATAATCGTTCGCGAAAACACAGCAACATATCGGCGATATTTTAATAAAATATTACACGTTGTGTTACGCGCTGCTCGCGCGCGGCCAACACAACCGCGCGAGCGCGCAACAAAGCACCGCGGGGCATTAATCATCGTCGCGGTTTCGACGAGCAGCAGATCAGCAATTTATCGATCGGCTTTAGGATTGTACACCGCACATGACCTGGTTACTACACCCGAAGGGTGATCCTTCAGAGGAACTAAACTCCACAAGCTCGCACGGATGTCTCACTTGCATGGGCTTTTGTTTGATTGATCACGCGTGCGGCCTCTGCCGCTACTGTTACATTATAATAGTTTACTAAGAAGCTTAATTTTCTCGGGGATATAATACGCGTCGACGCTGCGTGGATAATTTTAGCGCAAACATAGTTGAAAAAAAAACGTCGCCTGAACCCGTGATGCTCGGGGATTATTAATGGATAAACTTGCTTTTACATGATATGTATTAATTTAACGAGGAAATGGAGCATTTTCCATCCTCTAATTAACTATAAGAGAATTTTCGAATTTATATGAATGTTTTTTGATGCGTAAATGTTAAATTAACATACTAATTAGACTCCAGGGTATAACTGAAATTTTCAGTCGTGCTTTATTCGCGTCGTCGAATAACGTAAAATTTTAATTAATCCAACGGCTTTTCTGCAAAAAGACACGAAAAATAAAAAATAAAAAATATCTGCCTCAACAAAGAAAAACGACACGCACGCACAGACTAGCTCGCACAAGGAGAATTTCTCTTGATCAATCGAGCGGTATTAGGTCTTAAAGGCTCATCGTTCACATCGGAACAATCGACTGACGACGTTTCTGTCAATGGGTCTAACACACAAGTTGAATCGTCGTCGTCGAGTCTGCACCGCAAAGTGAAGCTGCAGCTTTCCCGAACTAATTGAAGATCGACACTACATTCACACACACAGCACAATCGAAGGAAATGTGTCACCTTCATTCTTTTCCTCCTTTATTTTTTTTTCATTTCAGTTTCGATGCTGAGGGCGGCAAGCTTTGGTTGATTAGTCACGAGTGTACATTTGCGGGACGCTCCTCCCTGAAAACAGGAAGGTAGCGGCACCTTTGCCACTATTGTATTGCAAGGGGGGGTCTATGATGAGACCGACATGTGGGGGCTTTCTTTCAATAAGAAATTTTGACTGGGCCACCGCTGCCGTCGCTCTGTCTGGTCTGCTTTTCCTTATTCACTTTAAAAGCCTTGTATCCCCCGAAAAAAAAAAAGGATTCGTCACGCCAAGCTCGCGCTTCTTCTCGTCGCCTTTGTATACGCGCGCCTGTTCTTGTATATTCGACGATTATTTATAATATTTCGCTTTCAACGCTTGCAACGCGATGTGTGAGTTCCATATGAATTATTTATATCGCTCGATTTGCTTTTACTTTTTATAATTCAATGAGGGATGCTCTTTATATGTATCGCGCGCCACAATAGACTCGAGAGCACTATTTTTTTCTTCCATTTATTATAGAGGAGAAGAGAATGCACTGGAATAATGTTTATAGTCTCGAGTGGCTTAATGAGGTCAGTGTAAAAGTTTAGATAGAAATGCACAGGAGTTGTGGGAAAATATTTAATTTAGTTAGGAGGCGAAAAAAAGAGTCCGCGCGATTATCGGAGAAAAGCTCGCGGCCAAGTAAAACCACACGTATGTGTCTGTGTGTGTATCGGATTATCCTCTCGGGAATTTTATTTTTACAATACAGCTCTAGTGCACTCGGGAACATTCTTTGATAATTGCAATCGAAATTTTTTGTTGTAAAATTTTATTTGACCGTTAAAATTAAACCGCACGCTCGAGTCGATGGGTATAGCATGGAAAACGTCTGATAAAAAAAAAAGGAAATCAAACAATTTTTTCTTCTTATTCCCATTCAAGAGATTAATATTCGAATGAATAGCCCAAATCCTTATATCTCGGGTAATCTCATTTCTCGGTCACACAGCGGATTGACATTTCCCGAATAAAAGAAACTAATCGAATGATTGAAAGGAGTCCGTACCAGGAAATGTAAAAAAAAAATCCCTATTGACCCCTAATCGGCCAATCTAATCATATCGCGCTCGTATATAGGCACAGTAGTCTCACGCGGCGTCGCGTATACACACACAGGCGCGTATATCACAAACTCGATCTCCAATAAAAAAAAAGAAAGAAGAAGAAAGAGAGGAAAAGAGAGGGATATATATTCCGTCTGTATACGCTTCGGGGACGACAATATCGGCGATTAAGCCGTCAGTACAAAAGCGACAGCAGCAACAGCAGCAGCAGCGGTAGTAGTGTCTCTCTTATCTCTTTGGCGGCTTTATCAATTATTATTAGCGGCTTTCCCACGCAATCGCGCGCAAGCTTGCTCTCTCTCTCTCTCTCTCTCGATTTCTATGAAATGACAAATCGATCTGGAAAGGCAATCAGGCTTGCGCCGCGGGTGAGATGCCACTTCGAATCGCGCGTCTTTTGTATCGCGCGCGCCCGAAGCTTCCCCGCTGATCTTCTCTTTCTCTCTCTCTCTCTCTCTCGCTCGTTTTTCCTTTTTTTTTGTCTCGCAGCTGATAGGCGTGATGCGGTCTAGGCAGCAATGCTTCTTTTTTTTGCCAGCGACCAGCCGGATGAGGCAAGGCTTTTCTTCTTTTTTTTATTCTACCTACCCGAGTGAGTGAGAGAGAGAGGAGGGAATTTCGCCTCTTTTGTTGCGTGTTATTACATGTGTTGTGTGTAGCCATAGGGAAATCGAATTTTCCAGGCGGGCTTGTTGTCTGTTTTTTTTTCTGTTGGCGGAACTGGTGTTCAAAGAAAAACCTATTTTTTTGATAGGACATTCATTCATTTGGTTTTCGTTTCAGACCATGTGTGTTACAAATTGAAAAGCCACGTGATTAACATTTTTCAATTTGAATGAGCTTCGCGCGTTCAGTTTTCGAATTTCTTTTTTTTTTCTTCAAAAGACTGTAAAAGATGCGCGTGTATAATTATTAAAAAAAAAAAATCGTATAGTCGAATTTCCGTATTCATCAAACGCAGGTGCCGATGCCGCGAGCAGAAATCCCGAGGATATCCGTCAATTGGAAACTGCGGAGTGCCAATCACGAGATCGAAACTTGCCTTTTAAACCCAAAAAAATCTCTTACGCGCTGTCGACCAATGACAAAATCCCTCGTAGTATTTCCCGGCAGTCGTGTCTGTCTTTGTGTGGCGAACGCGTTACTACTCTCTTTCAGTTCGCGCGCATCTCATCATGATCCTCGGCGACTACGCGACGCTTTTACATGTAAAGTCGCAGCAGCAGCAGCAGCAACGCGCGTACATCCGATCACAAGTATACCGCCTGCGGGGGCCGATTCATTTCGTTGATTAAAATACTGGGAGCTTTGCTCAACGCCAAAGTGCACCGGCTTCTCTCTCTCTCCCTTTTTGCGCGTGAATCATGCGCGTTGTGGGCGTGCTGCTGCCGCTGCTCCGAGATATTAATTAAGAGCGCGCCTCCTTTTTCCAAGGGCTTTTTCAGTAAACAGCGCGCCGCTGCTGCTGCTGTGGAATGTTCGATGTTTGATAGGTTGCAAGGCAAATAGCAAATGCGAAATCGTGAGCTTCTTCTCTTTTCTCTATCCTTTTTTTCCGTGGCTGCGTATCAAACCAATGTTTTTCTATGGCGGAGGAAATGTTTGAAAAAAAATGTGATCTATTGAAATCTTTTAAATATGAAGCATATGCCTAATAATAGGAATTAAAAATTAATCGAATCGGCAGGGCATAAAGATTTCACGCTAACGAAGCGCAGCCAATATAGTGCCGAGCCCGAGCTCGCGGGCCACTTTTAATTTCATTCCTTTTCCAATAATTAAATTTTCATTGGCGAAGTCAAGCGCCCGCGAGCTAGAGATCGATATTGGCTATATAGCTATAATAACGTCCGTTGCGCATTATCGCTCCGCGCGACTGATAGAAGTTACTAATTATCCTCAGCAACAGACTTTTTAAAGAAGAATCACCGCAAGAATATAAATAATTTGAAAATTCCACGAACGAAAATTGATCTTTCACCTTGGTTATATATATACGTTACCCCGCGCGCACTTGCATATTAAGTTGTTACACCGCGCACACGTCGTCGTTATAATTCGAAGCACATCATCCTATTTTTGTGTTGCGAAACATCCATCACTCACGCTCTGTGATTTTTTACAAAACAAAAAACAACAACAACGACGTTGAGAGAAAGAGACCGTTAATCATCGTACGAGAGAGCCGACAGTTTTCCCTGGTAAAACCTCACCACCCCCTTTCGAAACGGCTCGTTGTCCTCGAAAATTATTTATTATGCAAAAAAAAAACATCAACTAGTGCTCGTGCGCTCTAATTAATACACGCAAATCAATTAATCAGAGCGCTGACTCTCATCAATTTTCGGACTTGTCTTCCGCGCACGAAATGCGTTCGACAGTGAGAGAGAGAGAGAGAAAGAGAGAGAGAGTGAGAGAGAGAGAGAGAGAGAGAGAGAGAGAGAGAGAGAACGAGCGAAGAATTTTCGTTGCCCTCGGGGACGCTTATCATAATCTTCTCTCTCTCGCTCTTGTAGCGTTGGAAAAGCGTATAGATCATCCTTCTTATCTTACGCTCCTTCCCCTCTGCCGCTGTTTCCTTTCGAGTGTATATCTCGCTCGCTCTACTACGGCGTCGTTAGAGACTATGCGCTACTCTCCTCTCGCGAGTAATGGGCCGCGGTCACAGGTGACGCGCTATTCGTTTTATCGATTGACTTCTTTTTTTTTTTCTTCTTCTTCTTCTTCTTTCCGCTCACGTGTACACTGACTGATGAGCTTTGCAATCGGCTTGATAATACGCCCAGACAAATGCCTTCTAAACGCAAAAATCCACTGATTAATCTTCTTCAAACTGACTGCCGCACGGCGCTCATCGATATATACTTTTCCGCTCTCACTCTCTCGTGATCGGTAAAATCGTACACATATAGATTCAATCAATATTTTTTTCTTCTTCAGATTAATTTTTAATTCGTACCTTAAAAAACAGAATCTTGAAAAGTGAAGCCTCTATATTGATTATGATTTGTCAGCTGTAGATCGAGGTTTTGACATTTGATTGACTTGCTGTAATATGACCGAACAATTTGGCGTGAGAATTTAAAATTATTTTTCTACTTTTTAGAATTCCACAGATATTATTCAGTGTGTAAAGCGCGCATAAAGTCTACTAGTTGTATCAAAATATAAACGGTTCAATTACAATGCAGGTGCGTGCTTGTATGTGTGTGTAGTAGATGGATGCGACATAAACTCTATAGCAATGCAGCGGCACAACCATAGAGTGTTATTAATTAAACGGGCGTGCAGGTGACGTTCGCGCTGGGATATATAAGGGAGGAGTTAGGCCCTCTTGCACTAGAGAAGAGCGAGAGAGAGAGAGAGAGAGAGAGAGAGAGAGAGAGAGAGAGAGAGAGAGAGATGCGGCTGCCCCGAGGGCCGTCGTCGTCATCGTCGTCCTTCTCGTTGGTATTCGATAATTGCACGCCTCGCGTAAGACGCAAGCGTAAAGCGAAATTCCAATGGGTCCGGTTAACCCGCCACGAGCATTGGATCTTGCTTGCTTGCTTGCGTACTTGTCTGTCTGTCTGTGTGCGAGTGTGTCTTTTAACGAATGGATTTACGAACCTTGGCACACCACGAGGATTATCGATGCGTTGCTTCGCTGAGCTAGTTAAGTTGCACACGTTCATGTTGCTGCTGCTGCCCACCCAGATGATTTATGCAAAGTTGTTAAAGGTCTAGATTGAGCCAAAGATCCTTTTTTGCCAGCTCATATATGATCTGCTCGCTCTCTCTCGAGGACTCGCCTGGATATTGCGAGAATTTAATTAATGTTGTTATTACTAAGAGACTTGCGATGATCTTTCACTTCTTCTTCTTCTTCTTCTTGTTTCCTTGGCGATGAGCAATCTTCTGTCTACAATCTGGTTTTCACTTTAATTAAAATTGTTCGCTATACAGCAGTGCGCAAAATTTCCGGTTGACAATGTGCTTTGTTATTCGAGGAATCTTCGAAAGTCAATTTATTCTTGCTTCTCTCTCTCTTTTTTTACCACGGACCGTATTTTTTTTTTGCAGAGATAAATTGCATGATTGGGCTCGTTTTGAAATTATAATTAGATAAATTCATAAATAATACGTTGCGCTGTCATATTCCATTGTTGCGAATTCATCGTGACCCGCACAAAGTCAAAATATAAATTCATCAATCGAGAGGAATATACAAAAAAAAGTTCGCGAGGAAAAAAATTAGCGATTCAAAAGTGACAAAAAATTGATGAAGGTTCGTCCCTATAAATAAAAAAAAAAGTGTACGTGAGTGTGTATAGACCATACAGCAGTAGCTTTACCTTTTACATAAGTCATCGCCCTAATAAAGTAATTAATTTCAAAGGAGGGCGCGTCGTCGTCGCAAAAAAAAAGTGGGAACCCAATTTCGTCACGCAAAGCTGCAGGACCAACGGCAGCCAATTGTTTTGACTTGCAAAAAAAAAAAGAGAAGAGAAGAGAAGAATCGCTCGAAAAAGGGGTTTCAACGAAAAATCATGTCAAGGCCTATATAGATGACATAGCAGTGGCGGCGGGACGTCTTTGATGAGGAGGCGGTTTGCTTGTATACCTGGGTGTAGCTGCCAAGAAGGAGGAGAATAGGTAGCTTGCGTTCTCGCGCCTTTTCGTATTCATGCGCCTTGGCTCTGAAGGTCGAAACAACCTCTCCTCTCTTCTTTCCGCGAACTAGGCCTATTTTATGCGCGCTTGCTTTTTGATGTTCTTCTTCTTACGCGTTAAAATTAATAAAGCCCCCCAAAGCGATACCTATCGTAACAATATTCAATAAAGGCATACCTCTGCACGCCCATTAACTTGAACTCGTAAATATCAAGCAGCAAGAGAGAGAAAGAGATATAGTCTAACGTATATAGAGGAGATCAAAGTGCGCAAGCGCAAGCGCTGCGCGAGCAAACTTTATACGCAATTTCCTCTGTAAAATTCAAATTACAATTTCCTCCTGCCATTTGCTTTATACTCTGGGAGCCTAACTTTTGTTTTTGTTCCACCTGTTAGCCATCTGCGGGAGGGGGAGGAGGGGGGGTACTGTGTTATAAAAATTATGGTTGTTACAGCTAAGAAGGAAGGAAAAAAAAACTGAAATTCACCTTTCTTAATAACGTTAATATATTTAATGAAGATAAAGTAGTTCGGGCGAGTCTACTTTGTAGAATCTAAGTGTGGCCGCCGCCGCCCCGACCAAATTAATGAGTTGAGATAACGAGGACATGAGTTTTAATTGATTTTAATATTAATAATCAGCTTTGACGAGTTTTTTGCGTCTGTCTTTTAGGATCGTGAAAATTTTACGACGTCCAGACTAGATATTAAAGCACTTTTTACAGATAATGAAAATTGTCGATGAATAATTTAAAATCAATATACAATGAGAGAACGGTGTCAATATACGAATCCGAGACGGTATAACGTAATTCGCAGGTGTAAAAAAGGTCGAAACAAGAGTAACAAAAAAAAAGTAGCCACATTCTCGAATCGATAGCCATGCCGATCGTCGTATATAAAAATCGAAAAGACGTCCAATAACTGCCAGAACAAATGACATTCTGACAGATTAAACTCACTCGTGACAGATTCTCACACTTTTTCCTCGGCGCGCGCGGCGCACCACAAGAGGGAGCAGCAGCAAAAACGCACAAGTGGTCAGAGTGAGAGAGAGAGAGAGGCGTCGTGTAAAGTGCTATACAGCAAGCAAACGTTCCAAAGCCTATACTATATAACGGCACCCGCGGCGTTCGCCCAGCTGGACGCGCACTAAAAGGCGCCCGCGGAAATTTCTCGGTCAATCGCTCGCGTATATAGGCGCCTATACGTGATAAATATTGACTTTATCCAATCGTTAAAATTTCTTCTTTTTTTTTAGTGATCGTTTGCTTATCAATTCTAGCGGAGCTTTTATCGAGGTGCAAAATATATTTTTTTTATTTCAGAGCTAATCGATTCCGCACTACTCGTTGAATTCTTGGTCTTTGAGAGTTTCTCTCGCAGCTATACGGGGCGGGGGATTAGCCGTTGGCTTGCCAAGTTTTTATCATCTTCCCCCCAGGGCGAATTGGATTTTAAAGTAAAACAAAGTTTAATACTCGAATTAGTGAGACAATTACTTAATTATATGTATATAAAGTCTTCAAAAGATTTGCTGGCCTCTCCCTCATTTTCTTACGTTTGTATACCCAAGTTTTCGACAAGCTTCTCTCTCTCTCTCTCTCTCTCTCTCTCTCTCTCTCTCTCTCTCTCTCTCTCTCTCTCTCTCTCTCTCTCTATCT
>JAWWMK010043039.1:0-11332 GCA_035047105.1 Galeopsomyia nigrocyanea
TCTCTCTCTCTCTCTCTCTCTCTCTCTCTCTCTCTCTCTCTCTCTCTCTCTCTCTCTCTCTCTCTCTCTCTTTAGCACTCTTACCTTCGCGCGCAAGGAGGAGAAAAAAAGAGGGGCTTGCATTCTTTGATAAAGAAAGAGAAAGAGAGGCAGAAAAAAATGCATTCCTGTGTGCGGTAAGAGGCGGAGAGAGAGAGAGAGAGAGAGAGAGAGAGAGAGAGAGAGAGAGAACGTGAACAGGTGGTTGAAAAGAGCCGACGTCGCGCGTAGTTGCGGTGCTCTCGTGAAATTCCGCTGAAATACAGGGCGGACGTGCCCGATGCTGAAATAACTTCGATGCGCCCAGTAGCAGCTAAAATTTCGTATACGCCGAATGAATTCATTTTTTTCCTCTCTTTCGCTCTCTCTCTCTCTCTCTCTCTCTCTCTCTCTCTCATCCGACCACCCTTGCTTGGTTCGCAAATAGGTTTTTTTTCAAATTTTCCACACCTATCGTTCTTTCCTTTTCCTTCTTAAGAGCGGTATACGTGGATGACGTTATTAAACAAACATGAGAAGGGGAAAAAGGGAATAACTGTATATTTTCAATCCGAGAGGGAAAAGTTTTTAAATTCGCAAACGTGTAATATTTTTCGAACAAAAAAAAATAAATAAAAATAGAGGTACATTCTTTTCCATACATTCGCAGCTAAAGCTGCATTTAATTCACTTGAGCGCGCGCCGCCGACAACGAAATACCGCGGAAATACTCGCGAGAGACAAAACGATATATCATGTGAAAAAAATCAAGCTCCGACCTGTATAATACCATTCTGATTATTCTCCATGCTGTGCCATAGTAAAACGGAACAAAAAATGGGGAGAAACGAGAGTTGCGCGCATTTTTCCAACCAATGCGACGAGAACAAAAGCAAACCGTGAGTGGCAAAAAAAAAAAAAGAGGGAGAGAGAGAGAGAGAGGAAACCAACGTGAATTTTACAAACTAACCGGGCAAATGTTACAATATCCGTGCAACAATCTCTCGCCTAGTAATTTTCATTTTGGCGGTGACAAAAAATAAAGTTTTACGGGTAACAACAGAGGCATGTTATTTGTTTCAGCTCTGATGACGTGAAAGTTTCATCGGAAAAAAAGAAAAAAAAAAAGAAAAGAATAAGAAACAAAAGAAGAGGTTAAATTAATCCGCCAAATTCTCTATTATTTTTTCTTTCGTAAATGACGAAATCCAAAAAATAATAACTATTTTTTCAGGTCTAGAATAGCAAAAAAAAAAAATCTTCTGCGCTAGGGCTTCCGCATCTGTTTCCTCTTATTTGAGGTATATAGCGATGGAAAATGCTCGTGAAATTAGAAAAATCCGCAGGCATTACTTCTTTAGTATTTTCAAAAATAATTAAATTAATTATAACTGTTAGATAATTTTAAATCATTATATTATTAAAAAATTAAAATTTAAATAATTCAATTAATAAATATTAACTAATTTAAAAATTATTATTCTAATTTAATTTTATAAAAGTAATATTAATGATTAATAATATATTTATATATATTATATTTATTTTATATATTTATAATCCAATGGGATTTTTTCAATGAAATTAGGTGAAAAAAGTCATTTTTTCAAATGCTGATTCCTCGGCTTCTAAGACCACTAGAAACATTTTTGACTAATCAAAATTATAGCTAATAAGAAGATCTTCACGTAGAAAAAAGTTTCGTTCAAAAATAATTATCCGGTGAAAAGTTATGATCAACAAATTACGAAGTAATTAAAGAATATCGGGAAAATGCTGCAAAAAGTAGTTCCTACGAACTTTTCCAATATCCACGAGCATTTTCCATCACTATATACCCCGGAAGCCGTAGCGCAGAAAAAAAAATATTGCGCTTCTAGGCCTCGGAAAATAGGTATTATTTTTTTTGGATTTCGTCATATGTATAGCTTAGCGCGAAGAATTTGAAAACGAAGCCCGACATACAGGCAAACGGAGAAACGGAGAGAGAGAGAGGGACAGAGAGTATAGTCAGTGGTTAGCATTGGCATTCGCCCAGTTCGGGCCGAGCGTGACCTGTTTTCGTTATTACCGCTTCCTCTACTCGGTTTCGGGCCTTTGCCCGACAACGACGACGACGACGAGACGAACTTTCGGATTATATGTGGCGCGACGATAGCAGCAGCAGCAGCCGCCGCTGTTCGCTGATATTCTGTTTTATGCGCGACCCAGAGCAAAGTTCGCGCGCGAGCCGCTGGACAACTTCGCCAACCAACGGCCTGCTCTGAATTCCAATTTCAACCGCTGGAATTTGAAAATTATCGATATATACATGATTCCGATTGATTTTACGATAAATTTTTCCGTGGAGTTTAACGGTGAAAGTACTACTGGTGTATTTTTAAGGTGCTAGCTTGTGTCAGTTTACAACTTTCATTCATTCTCATCGGAAAGCTAGTCAAGCGTGCAGTTTGGTGATTATTAGATCGAAGTTCATCAGGTAGTCACATCAAATTACTTCATCGTAAGGAAAATCGAATACGGATAATATGGGCGATATTAATTCGAGTTTAATTCGATTATTCCGCCCAAAATATGCTACAATATAGAAGCTCACTCGACTCAATATTCAATACTCCAAAAATGAATCTTCGCAGCACTCGTAAATACTTTAAAAATCGATCGTTCGTTAATGCGATAGGCTTATAAGCGAGCGACTAGCTCAAAAATATAAGCAACACAGACGAATTTCATTAAAAAGCCTTGGGTAATCAAAGGTTAACCGAGCAATCTTGTGATGCGGCGCGATCGTCAAACCAAAGCGAGCAATCGAGCGCGAAGCCGAGGCTCGTTTATCGTTCGCTGGCTCGCTCGTTCGCTCTCGCGCAATCCAATTAAGCGGCCTGCCTCATTTGTTGACCGTCACTCTAAGAAAATTGTTTTTTCTCTCTCTCTCTCTCTCTCCCCTTCCCTATCTACCTAACGTCACTCTTATTGCGACTCGCGATCATAACTCTTTTTTTTTCTTCTTTGTTCCTCAATTTGATTTTTGCAATTGTTGGAAATTCAAATGATAAGAATTTAATTTGATGAAATTTCAATTTTTCGTTTTTTATCTTGTATAAAAGAGGAACAGTGCTATATGAAATTATTGGCTCTAAAGAATCTCGAAAATCAAATTATCAACTGAATGAAAAGAGCGATGAATCCGAAATTCCAAGAATATTTAATGAAGTCTACCCGTCGATAAATTCGATAGAGTAGCATTTCGAAGAAGAAGTGAAATCTCGTTATTTCACAGAATTTTAAATATTCCTTAAAAAAACGTCGAGAAGTTTATTGACACTGTCGACAGTTCCAGATTTGAAATGTTGGCCAGACAAAAATGTATGATCATGAATAACGTAAACAGCATCAAAATCCTTAGTTCGAAAGTAACTCACGCACTACAGTTTTGATAAACGAAAATACGAACGCAACGAACAAAATCAAAATCTTGAACGAAAAAAAAAATTCAGGCTTTTTTTTCCGATACGAACCCCTGGAGGTTCGGGAAAAAAAAGAGGCAAGGTGAGATAGTATAGGAAGGACCGTCGAGCTCAGTGTGGCATGTTCTCTTAAGCAGGATGTTGATTAATGTGACGCGCGCCCGCGGCTGAGGTCAGTGGGCGATTAATCAAAAAGAAGACGGCTCTCTCTCTCTCACACTCTCTCCCTCTCTGGCTCATTTCCGGCGCGAGCGGTTTGGATCAAAGTCAACGGCGCATCCCACGCGCAAGCAATCCTCCCTCGTGCAGCAAAGCATCGGCCGCCTGTCTCTGATGCTGTTCGCTGATGGCATTCTCGCGTCGACGCTGCGAACGAGTTAATCATTGATAAAACACACCTCGCTGTCTTTTTCCTTGGATACTCGTGAAATTTGATTTAATCTGCATTGGTGAACGAACAAACAAATATGCAACGTTGCTCCACATTATACTATGCGCAGACAAATACTCATTCAAATTTCATAAACTAGCTCTTGAAAAAAAAATGTACGATCTCATGACACAATTACATTTGATTGATCAATCGAATTTGCGTGCAATGAAATTTTCGATAATCCAGATATCTCATACTAACGTTACTTGATAATCGTTGATATATACATGAGAGACCCGCTAAATGTATGTATGCCGTCGCGTCGCTTCGCGATCGGGCGATCATCCAATTGAAATTATTATTGCAAGAAATATCGAAAAACGTTCGCGCGCTTCAAATATAGTTTGCTCTCACCTGATATGCAACGCAAAGCCGGACTCGCGGTTCATCTCGTCGGCGATCCTAGCGAGACGCGTCTGCTCTTTGAGCAAAGCGAGTCGAGTTTCCGTAGCCCTCACCGTCACCTCGCGCTGTCTCTCGGCGATTCGCCGCTGTAAATTGCCAGCGTCGTCCGACACTATGTTCGAAGTGATCGCGCAGATTTGCTCGTGCAACTCGGCCAACTCCATCAAGCTAAGAGACTGACCAACGAAACATTGCTTGATCATCGGTTGCGCGTGCAATTTTTCAATGTGATGCAGCTTACTCTCAGCCACGAAGCGGGATCTAAGGGAGCAACGTTTTGTCGCTCTTGTAGTTGCTTTTCAGGCGAGAGAATGTAGGGTGAGACTGCGCAGGGAAATAGTCGTCGAGTGCCGTTGAAATTGCTCGCCTACGATAATTCGCATTAAGATATTTATTTGTAAGGAAAATTCACGTTGAAGTACGATTGGAAAAGTGGGACTAACGATAGTGTCAAAATTTCAAAAAGTTTTCTGACAAATTATTACATACTGAGAAAAAATAAATGTCAGTTTTTTATCTTTCGGTATGATTTTTACGACATGTCAATCCTTTTGACATCAACAGCTTATTTTATTTTTTCATTTCTTCAAATTTTAAATACAGATCTGTCAATTGAGAAAATAAAGTTTTTCAAATCTGATAAAAAGAAGCCTTATTTCAGTTCGTCTTTTCTGATAATTTTTACATTTTCATAAAATGTTGATTTTTCGAGAGTGACACCTTTGTTAATTGCTTTTTCAATGTTTTATTCGCATTCGTTTCAAGTCAACATTTCCAGTCGTCCAACTAATTAACAGTGCCAATTAATTACGCTCAAAGTGTACGTACCCTCCGTGCTTTATTCGTTGTTTCCATCGTCGACTTCGTTTCTTCCGACTCGCTTGCAGTGCTAGACTATTGTTACAGACAAACTTGATTACAATCCAATACAAAAATGAAACAAATTGAATCGAACTCACTTCGTCGCGTCTTTCTGTTGCGGATTTATCCGCGGCCTTAGGCTCGAGATTCTTTGCTACCTCCTCAGCTTTCGTAATTTCGTCCGATAATAGTAGCAAACTGTCGAACAACTCGATTATTTCGGGCACGGACCATTTGTCGGATCTATCGCTGACTGTTCGCGATGACATTTCCGGTCGTATCGTCACTTTACCCACAGCATAGTTCATGTATTCCGTTATGTATTTTACAGCTGGAAATAATCATTCGTAAAGCAAAGTTACATGTAAATCGAGTTACATACAATTCGTTGCAATATTTTCCTGGATGCACGGAAATAGTTTGTAAATGATATTAATTCATCTATAAAGGAAACAACTTCGGCTGAAAATGAAACGAGAGGGACTTTTGTTGAAATAGCGTAGTAAGTAGTAAAAATCAAGTATAGTCAGGCGTGAAAAAAAAACCTCTACGTAGCTACACACAGTTGAAATTATTCACGAGGAAGCCGTGCAATGCATAGAAGTTTATTACTTCGTTTAAAGGGTAATAAATAATATGTAGAAAATATGACTCGTACCTTCGATTTGCGATTGAATGTCCTCCTTCAGAGCCTTGCTTGCAGAAACAATTTCAGCCTGAGCTTCCCGTTTGCTCTCGTTTATCGCGCACTTCAACCTCTTGTTCTCCGAGCGACAAGACTTCAATTCATTTTCGCTATCCGCCGACTGTCTGCGTACCTCGGCTGCCAGTCGTTGCCTTTCCGATTGCATCTCTATCTTAGCGTTTACCAAATCCGCGGCTAAAGTTCCTTTCGCTCTCTCCAACGTCTCGACGCTCTTCTTCAACGACTCGTTGTCTTTCTTCAAGCACGAATTTTCAACCTGAATGGCTGCATTGGTAGTTGTCAATCTGTTTTTGAAAATCTTATATTACACTTGAAGTATTACTTTTAAGAAAATTCTTATCGGCTTAGGAAAAATATCACTACAAAAATATAAAATTTATGTTCTAGTATTATCGACGAAGACTATTTTTACAAACGGATATGCTCGATTGATTTAAGAGAAGTGTGATGGAAAATCTTTTGTCTTACGAGAGTAGAAACTCGTGAGAATCAATTATTCACGGAATATCGATGCCTTATCTTTTCAATTCACAATTATCTCCTTCAACGTGATTAACAATAGAACGGGATATAGGTTTTATTTGATGAAAATAATGGTCTCACATGGAAATCCTTGATTAAATAGTCATACCGTCATGTAATAAAGTCTCTCTATATGCAATAAAGTTAGCTTACCTGTCAACTTCACATTTTACTGTCTTCAACTCGTCGCGCAATCCTTTTGTATCGTCTAATTGTTTACCAAGCTTGCAAAGCTCTGTTTTGGCGTGCTCGAGTTCAGTTGTGAGTTTACTATTAGTACTAGTGCAAGCATCGAAACTGCACTGTAACTTCGAGTTGCAAGCGTCAGCACTCTCAAAAGCCCTCTTTGTCTCTTCGAGCTTTCCCCTTAATTGATAGTAAATGTTTAGGATTGATTGAATATTGACTAGTTGTGATGGCGTCGCTGCTTTG
Organism: Galeopsomyia nigrocyanea; assembly: GCA_035047105.1. Classification (NCBI taxonomy): domain Eukaryota; kingdom Metazoa; phylum Arthropoda; class Insecta; order Hymenoptera; family Eulophidae; genus Galeopsomyia; species Galeopsomyia nigrocyanea. The sequence continues at coordinate 6,845 of JAWWMK010043039.1, forward strand.
GAGGACTTCCATCAGGAATCTACGTGAAGTCGATTTTTTCATCGAGATACCTACCGCATCTCATCGAGCTTACAACGACAAGCATCAAGCTCCTTCTTCGACGCTTCAACATCGTCGCGAGCTTTCTGTTTAATCGTACAAATTTGTCCCGCCAATTCGTCCCGTTCAGTCCTGATCTTTTCGCATTCATCCTGACTCTTAATTACTTGATTTTGCAAATTGTCAAGTTCCGCTTTCATTCGAGTCCCGTCCTCTTTGGCGCATTGTAGTTCATCCGTGCTTTGTTGCAATCTCTGCCGAAGCTCTTTGAGTTCGCTCTCGAGACGAGCTTTCGAATCTCGAAGCGTAGCGTTTTCATTGCCAAGTTTTTCCAAAGTTTGCTCGAGGCTCCGATTACTTGCTCGAGCTTTCTCCAGCTCGACTTTCACGGCGTCCAGTTGCGACGAGTACTGTTTACGAATCGACCGTTTGAATTTCGAGAACAGTCAAGTTGCTACGGCTGCTATTTCGCGAGAAAATCAATCCATTACGAAGATGAGTGAACTTCATTTGATATTTGAAATTGATGGCAACATTGTTGAAATAGGTAGAGCATAATGAAATTTTAACGGTTTTAAAATAAATCCGATGATGAAAGAAGAAATTTAATTACGTTGAATGCGCGTTCAAATTTTATTGTTATTTGAATATGAATGAATAAAAATATTTACACGCGAATGTCTGAGTTTTATATGTGCACACGCTTATTATTGTAGCTCTATTGGAAATCAGCTGATGTTATAATTCCATATAAAAATACAATGGCAATAAATGCAATTATATATTTTCTTTTTCGTGAAACGCGTTTTAAACATAGTTCGAGTCATTTTTATCGGCATACGTTACCCACGGAAATGCAACAAATTTAAACGAATTCAAAAAACTTTGGGATACATCGTACAATATAAACACGTATCGATTATCATAATTTCTAAAATAGCCAACCACATTCGGCTAGCACGGATATTTTGACTAAATTCTCCAAGTAAGTCTCGACAATCTAAATAATCCGTCAGTTGGGCCGTTGTTCGCAGCGAGGCTTGAAATTAAAAAAAAAGAGAAAGAAAAAATAGGGTCAAAAACAGCTGAACCCTCGAGAGAAAAAAAGGATATAACATAACAATTACCTTCTCTTCTTTTTGCTTCTGCTTGGCTTTCATTGCGACGTTTTGGTCGCCAAGTGCTCGTTGACTGACGGCCACCTTCTCAAGCTGCGTGGAATTGCGCCGTTGGGCCTCCAATCTCTTCTCCAGATCTTGGATTATTGCATTTCTTTCGGCAAGTTGACAACGCATCTGAGTCACTTCGCATTCGCAAGAGCGCACTCGTTCGCACAATTCCGTCATCTCGGCTGTCTTGCAACTATCCATTTTCGTACATTTTCTATAATGAAATTGATGCTGTTCTTATAGCGATATTGAAATTTCGTAAATAAGTAACGTGCAATATCAATCTACAGAATTCAAAATTTTAGATCAATTTTGATCTTGAAAATTGATTAACGTACAAAAATAATCTTGGACTTTCTCGCTCCGATTTATCTTCCAAATGAGCAAGTTTCTCGAGAAAAATCTCAAAGCTCGCCAAAACAAAAATAAAATTTGTGAAGAAAAAAAAAGGGGGGGCAAACATTCGAAATTTCGTAGAAACTTAATTTTAAACCGTACTCGCGGCTCGGCATGGGCGTAATTAAACGAACGAATCGAGGCGAAGAAGAAACTAGGGCTCACTTCAAAGTTTCGACCTCGACGAGTAGGCGTTTGTTTTCCTTTTTCAGTTGGGCGCAAAGTTCGCCGATCGATTTCTTGGACACCTGCTGCTGATCGACCTCGTTCGTTAGCCGCGCCGAAGCCTCCTCCAGTTTTAATTGCAGATTGCCCATTGTCTCGCGCAACCTATTTTTTTTTTTTTATACAAAAGAGGAAAGGTTGCTTTATTTATCGATGGCTAAGATGCAAAAAAGTATGCGGTAGACAATGAGCCTGTTAACACTCGAGTGTAGGGTTTTGATTCTGCAGAGTGGAAACTTTTCAAGATGGAAGAGCTTTGAAAACAATGAAGAATCTTTTGTTCGAAACAGTGCTTTTCCGCATAAAATAGTTAGTAATGAATATGTGTTTAGTTTTAAAACAGTAATTCAATTTTCAAGTATGCTAATTTTCATCTCGGTTCATTAATTCACAAACTTTGTCAAAATGTGAACAATCGAATTTATTCAAAAAGGAAAAATGTGATGACACATTTATAGAAATCCATTGGATTAGAGTGCCTTACTGTCTCTTCTCGGCGGCGCATCGAGCGCGCAATTCGAGCATCTTTTCTCGCGCGTAAATTACGGCTTTGCAGGGTTCGTCCTCAAAACATTCGCGCTCCTTGATCGTCTCCCTCAGATCTCGCACCTCGTCCTCCAACGCGACTTTACGATTGTCGAGTTTCTGATACTCAGCTCGTAAGTGTGTCACCAACGGGTCCACTTTTAGCACCGTATCCACGTTGACGCCTGTGCTGATACGTAGAAAGAATGATTGAGATATGATTTATAATGAATTTTGGATATTCTTGGCGGATAACGGTGACAAGTATGAATCGGTTAGTAGATTGAATAATTTAAACGGTAGTTGAAATAGCTGCTATTGTATTATAAACGTGAATTTCACACGACGAGACGGTAGAATATTTAACTTGAACATTGTTTGTCAATTAAGCAGTCAGATATAATTTGCTGGATGAAGCTTCGACGAAGTTCATCAAATATTGAAGTAACCTTATTTCTACAAACTTTTCTTTACTTTAAAATAGTCGAAGATTTCGTAAAATCGATAGAATACATAATTAGATTAATCTGTATGAATTAAAATTATACCAATTTGTGCCGATTATCTAAATCTACAATTGCAAGCGCAGTAAGCAGTTAAAGCCGAATTTACTTGTACTTCAGATCATAAACTAAGGGAAACTTAGAGTATAAATAAGAAATATGTTTGGAAATTGTCCGTCGTACAAATGAATATTTATAACTAAAATGTAAATTTACTGAACTACGATAAGTATCCAGAGCTATGATTCCAAAATACTCGGGAAAAGAAAAATCGCATTGTCTATTGGGCCGATAACAAGTAGAAAAAATTACGTATAGTCAGCCGAGCAACTCTTGGGACGTATAACCTCAAACATACCGTTTGCCCGCAGACTCTTGGTCAGCGCTCGAACTTGACTCTCGAGCTCGAGTCTTTCGAGCCTCCATTTCCTCATCTGGCACTTCATCATCGACAGTTTCGTCAGGGCGAACGACAAATCATTGATTCTCGTCTCGGACGAATCGTCGTCGAAAGGGTCGTAATAGCAGCAGCAACAGTTGACCGTTTGCTCGGACGAACACCACGACGCTGCGTCGTCCTCGTGAGAACGATAACGCGCCACCGAAGTCATCGTTATTATTGCAACTTTTTGCGAGTACGCTTGCGATGTGTCGTTTGCATGAGGTTAGATAGCGTGATGGCGAGATTTGTGCGATCGTCGAGATAGCCGTTGAGTGCTGGAGATCATGACGGGATTTTCGAGATGATTATTATTATAATGACGATTATCGAGAGAATGAAGCTCTTGAAAACGTAGTGCTCTCCGATAAATACTCGTTGATAACGGTGGATAATTTTGAAACCGACTTGCAAACACGCACGACCCGAAGTTAGCTTTTGTAAAAAAAAAAATCGTTTGTCGAGTGAAGAAGGTTATGCAGATATGAATTTACGTACGTAATACTGTGGCAGTTTCTATTTAATAAACTATAATGCATTACTTCGTATAATTTTCGTCTATGACTTAAGCGAAAAGATAGACTATTGGATTTTGATCCGGAATCGTCTTGGACACAATGTCAACGCGCGAGAAATGGCGAAACAAAGCTTGTAAGTAATGAAAAAAAAAATGAAATAAAAGCATAAAAAAATTTCAATATTTCAACAGCCGACAAGTATCGTAATTTTTATAAAAGTTCACGAGTCTTCACTCAAAAACATCAAATAATATATGAGCAAATCCACAAAAAAACTGTCGTAATTCGAGAAAGTTGGGGCGAATTTTCAAAAGGGGTGCACGCTCTTGGGGATACGATTTTCTCAATCTATATTAGGTACATACAGAACCTAAAAAACAGGTGCCCATTTCCGAATTGGCGTGTGACAAACTTTTTTCGCGCATAGAAGCTCTAAAAATAATAGAAAAAAACAACGCAATTTTCCATGGTTTTTTGGAATTTCATAGAAAACGGAAAATGATAGCGTTAATCTAATTTTAGAATCGAAATCTATGGCTCAAAATACATCGAAAACCATGTTTTATTTTTTTTTACTCGCAATTCCTGTCCTTGTACAGCCTTTTAAAAAATAAGAACGCATAAAAACTCAAAACTATGCAATTTTCACATGTTTCATGAAATTTTCGTGTTTT
>JAWWMK010043050.1:0-11330 GCA_035047105.1 Galeopsomyia nigrocyanea
CCAAACATTATATAAATTGCATAATTGCTTAGTTATAAATCATGAAATAAATGAAAATTAACAATAAAGAAAATAAACAGTAAAAGTCGTCACGTAACATTCCTTATAATAACATGAATGAAGCTGTTGGGCCTCCTGAACAAAATAATTTAGATCGACATATGAAGGAAACTGCTCTAGCATTCTATTTCGAATACGATTTTGACAAGGTAAGCTACAGTGATCTTCTAAAAGATAGTAGGTCGCGCAGTTGTCGAATCTACCCATCATTTCCATTCGTTGAAAGGGCAATGGATGAACGTCTAGTGGCAAAAGAACATTACTTCCGATGTAGAAGTTCGTGTACCTCTTCAGAAAATGTTGGAAAAGACTGCTGAAAGATTGAGCGAAAGTGTTGCATTGGATTGGGAAGCATTTGATTTACTCAATTTGATATTGAACACCACTGCAGGATTTAATAGTTCATCCGGGTACAAGAATTCTCACCAAAAGTGTAAGAATCCTGAAAATGAACAATCTTCTCCACTGCAATCACTGTTTGTTACCAGTTTCATAATTATTGAGTTGAAAAGTGATGTATCCGATCAATTTTCGTGGATCAATCCTACTCCCCAAAGTGTTCGATTTTGTCGCCCACTAAGAATAGCTCTTGAGAAAGAAGATCAGCAGGCAACTCTTCGAGAATTCAATCGTTTGAATGATGAAATAAGATTATTGAGGCCTCATAAATTCACACTGTCCAATGGAAAAAGTGCCAAAGTTTCTTTTAATGTTACACAAACCATGTTCGATGGTAAATGCATAAATACCATTATTGGGAATAATGCATCGAGCCGATTCCCGATGTGTCTTCGTACAGCACATCAATTTGGCAATCTATCTGATAATTTTGCAGTTAATGAAAACTCATTACAATACGGTTTGGGTTTGCTTCATTATGAGATACACGCATTTGAGCATTTATTACATATATCGTATCGTATTCCATTTCAAACATGGGACATCAAAGGCGAAGAGTTGAAAGGTAAATTTCTTTTGTATATTAATAAGTATCCGTACTAAAAAATTTTTCGAATATTTCGTGAAATGATCACGAATTTTTCGCAAATCGCTGGAAAATTGGTAATTTATAAACTAATTTTTCCTCATAAACCATAATTTGAGATAGGAAATTCACGAAAACATTGCCATGATAAAATAATTTTTTTGTGAATATAAATTAGTATTAATTAGGACTTTGAAATAAATTTTTATATTATAATCTACATTCATAAGCAATACTATTTTCAACGGTGTTACAAATAAACCATACATCGATCCCCGAATGACAGAAGGGTTGATGAATTGCGCAAAAACTTTTAAAAATTATATCGATCGAAATTTTTATGTTCTGTACAATAAATATTATAAACGTACGCATAGAGTTATATGAGATAACTTGCATACAAATATAATTTTAATCACCTTTTTTTAATCTTTATTTCGAACTGGATTATTTTGTTATTGCGAAAGTTTCCTCCTTACATTTATCAATTATTAATATGAAAAAATTAATCCTATAATGATATATATTTTTATGCAAGATATATTCGAAACATATGTGAAAAAAATAATTTGTCATGAAACCTCAAAGTGAATCTATGAAGGTATACCTTCTGTTTACAATTGCACTATCCACGTAATCTTCAAAAGAACTTTCGCTTTTTTCAAATGCAGTGATTTTGGAAATCAATAAAGCTATTTTAATTTCTTGATTATTAAATTATGTCAATCTTTAAAATATTATTTATATTAGCCGTGTTTACTAATAATAATAATGAGAATATTAATAATAATAAAGAAGCTATACCATTCATAACATTCATAATATCTCCTTCAAGAATTGTTTACGAAAAATTTTAACGAATTATTCGCGATTTCCAAAAATCTCACGATTTTTTGTTTCAAAGATTTATGCTAGGGATTAATATATTGTAACATCAATTTTTTGATTTTATTAACGTACAATAATCTTTCATGAAAAAAATTAATCAACAAAAAATTTATTTTTAATGTGTTTTTATACAAATGAATGTAAGAAGCGACAAAATTTCATTCAGAATAAGGTTTTTGACAGAATTGGTATCAGAGTGGATCAAGTTCTGCAAGGTAAAGGAACCACAACTGCGGGAAATATGGCAAGATGATGTTTTGAAAATCCATTACAACTTGCTGAAGCACTTGAAGTAAATCCTGAATTAGTGTCTCGTATTGCTCGGGCACTATCAATTTTCAAATGCAAAAAACAATTAAAACTAGATGCAGTAGAAAAATTTTCTATTAGAATGAAACCTAGTGTACACAAATTTTTAAAGCATTAATGGCTGTGAGATTGCGCGGATGTTTCCTTTGCCAATGGCATATTATTCTGAGGACGCGAACGAATCTTGGCACAAATTATATAGAAAAAACATGACATCGCATGCACATCAAACTAGTAAAGAAAAGAGATTGCTCGATGTTTTCAATAGAACAGTATACTGCACTGATCCTAAAATTTTGTTGATCTGTATAAAGAGGCGATTAAAATTGAACAGAAAAAAACAATTTCAGCTGATTTATTGGAATTCATCGTGGATAGGTATGCCATCGAAAAATCATTTCTGATCTAAATCATAAATGTTTTAGTTGAAATATTTATTTTTACACGAAACGAGAAGTATATAAAATAATTTTCTTGTTTTCAGTGATAAACCTATAGAAAATCAAAACAGTGATGAGGATACATTCAGGTACGAAGAATATTAGGATACAAATCTCCACATCTGCTTCTTACATATTATTTTTTTATTGAAATAGACACTTTGAAAAGAAATTTTTGGTATACTTTTGATTCTTATTATATATATAAGAAAATCTTAAAAAGCGACAAGGTTTAGGTCAAATTTTTTTTCGTAGGTATAGTAGGTTGTGTAAAGACCATTCAGAGGAAAAGCCTCTCCTTTTATGTATTTGACTAGAACAATACCTTAAAATTTTGTAATACAATATATCGTTTCATAAAATATGGAAATATTACATTAAAAATAATAATGTGATACATATTTTCTGTGTACTTTTTTCCGTAAAATACGATGGCGCTATCGTTTTTATCATAGAATGTACTTATAAGAAACTAGAACCGAAAAACCCCATGCAAATGTAAAATTTCAATTTCCTACGTCAAGACGATCCTGAGATCTACGATTTGGGCACAAATCTTTTCCATTTTTCCCTATGTGGCGGCTCTCTCGACGAGTAGGAAACCGCCGACGCCGACGCCGACGCCGACGCCGACGCCGCTTGCTGTGCAGTTCCCGCCCACGGTGCTGGAGCGCGAACCCTTCAGGTGCCTGGTGCCGGCGGATGCACCGAATCCTCGGGGTAAGCACCCCCGAAGGGATACTCAAAGGCGCTGGCCCAGGAGGCCAGCAAGCCAAAGAAGAGAGGAAAGAATGGAGGAAAGTTGCCCAACTTCCACGACGATGTGGAGTTTCGGCACGGCGGTGGCGGAGCCAGCTCTCGAGATCTCTCGTGAGCCAGCGACGGCTCTTCCACCAGGCGCGGCAGGAATGCACACTATACGGAGGATGTGGGCCGACGGAAAAAGCTCCCGAGGACCAACCAGAGGACCCCGGAGCCTCCGACGTTGATGAAGAACCCGGGGATACCGGGACCGCCAGCGACCAAGTCTCAGGGCTCAGGAGCCGGGCAAAGACCGCTGAGTTCGACTTTGTCATCTCCGTCTCGAGCCCGGGAGAGGAGGTCGTCAGCGCTGCTCATGGACTAGTGGTACGATGACCGAGGGGGGGTCTGCCATGGCCGCTACCGTCAGGTGGCCAAGATCCCGTGGGATCACAGAGTGGACGTGCGGGCGGGCCACTGCTTCAATTGTGCGAAGGAGCGTCATCTGCAGGAGCACTGCCCGTACGGCTCACTGGGGCAGCGGGTGCGAGGCATGTGGGTACAGAGGAACGGGGGTGGCGGGATGCCCTCGATGCAGATACGTGCACGAGCGAGAGCAGCAGTGAGTTCGGGACCGACTGCTGGAGGAGGCGGCGAAACACCAAGCGCAGGAACAGCGCCAGGAGAAAGAACTGCGCACGTTTGTGATGAGCACGAAGGCTAAGCGATCGGCGTCAGCGTTCGTACGCCTGGAGCGACCGTGCCGCCCGCAGCCTCTGTGGAGCGCGTGCGTACGTTCGCTCCACCCGCCGTGAGCCGGGACTGAGGCAGACCCAGCCGTCGCGGCCTTATCACATTAAAGTGGGGCCGGACGGGCTCAAGTATAAAGTGTACGATGACACCAATCAGAGGTTTGTCGTGGAGAGTGCCGCTGTCCGACGCCAGCGTAGAGCGCGGAACCGCGAGAAGAAAGCGGCGCCAACCGGCGAAGACGAGCAACCTGCTGCAGGAGATCAGCAGCAGGAACCCGGAGCGGTCCCAACGCCACCACCAGTACCGCCCGTATCCAACGACGTGCTGGCGGTCGTCAGGCTGTTGGAGGCCCTTCCGGAAGACCAAAGGATGCTCGTCATCGACCGGGTCAGTGGCGGCACCAGGCCGCCCAGCCCTAAGGCAGGCTCGTAGGCTTGACCTTTGAGGCGACAGGTAGTTGTATATGTTATGTATGAGTGTGTGTGTGAGTGAATGCGATATCGCGACTAGTTTATTTTTATTTTATGTTCTCCCTTATTTGTCGTCTTTTGTTTCCGGACAGATAGCTCTAACTATCATTTTATTTTATTTTTCAATTTAAGCTTGACTCTTTGGCTTTGGAGCTCGCGCGCGGCTGCGCTCCCTGGGTGCTTGCACTCGGGGAACGAAGACGTGAGGCGAAGTGGCCCAGCTTGGCGATGGCATCTGAACGGCGAGAGCGCGGAGAGTTCAGCCCCCGATCTAGTAGGAAGATCGGTTGCTTGGAGGAGGCTGTAACGGAAAATTAGGCTCCCAAGCCTAGCCCTCGTTTCGTGCTCTCTGTCGCCGTTCTGTCTTCCGCCGCCGAGCTGAGAGTGTGTAAAAATGTATGTGCATACTCTTACGTTCGTTTCTTCTTTTCGAGGTGTTGGCAGCGGCTGATTGGTGGAGAGACAGTGAGGCTCAACCAGGCAGCGATCGAGGAGCGAAGAGAGAAGAGAGAAGAGAGAGAGAGAGAGAGAGAGAGAGAGAGAGAGAGAGAGAGAGAGAGAGAGCGAGTCGCGGACTTGTTGGGCCCGCGTGCCTGCACGAGTGAGAAAGAGAGAGTTGTAGCGTTGCGCTGCGCGCGCACGAGCCGGAAGAAGGCTCACTTTCCAACTGGATGCCGGTGAAGCCGGCAGCTCGAGCAAGGCGTGCGCTGCAGCAAGTGAGAATACGAGAAGTCCCCGAGCGCGTACGAGAGGAAGGAAGGACGCCATCATTCAGGACGCTGTCGCCTGCATCCTCGCAGGCCGAATACGATCCGGGTCGCTTCCGGCCTTCACCAACAGCAGCGTTCATCTAGCCGGCGCCTCCTTCATCAAAGGCACGTCCGGGACTTGGACGAGCAGCATCGACGAGCAGGCGCCATCCAGCAACTTCGGCGTCGTGCAGAACGGCCGAGCACGGTGAGATTTTCGTCGCTCTCTTTCTCTCTCTCTCTCTCTCTCTCTCTCTCTCTCTCTTTCTCTCTCTCTCTCTCTCTCTCGCATTCCCGCGTTCGGGTGTGTCGGCAGCAGGGAGTCACACCCATGGATCGCGCGATCGTGCCCAGGGTGTTGGCTCGCTCGCGGCCTTCGTTATCGTCGCTGAGGACTCAGCGCAGTAGCGTGAGCACGAGTGTTCACTGCTGCACTGTAGTTCCTCGAGCGTCGCCGCGCGCTCCGCCATTGTTAGAGTTGAGTGTGTTAATATGAGATTCCTGTACAGTAGCTATAAGGTTTTTTAATAAAGTGCGCACTTAAACTAAGATCTGGTGTTCAACCTGTAATTTATCCTCTCCATCACCTGCATGAAAAGTCTTTCTCACGCGAGTCGTTCGAGGTGCAGACCCAGCGCCTCGTTCAGCCGTATTTCCCCCCTCTAAATAAATTCGTAAAGTAGAATCACGGGCTGTTTCTTTTATATAAGTAGATTCCTCTTTTACAATATTTCCACTTCTATATGAAAAATAAAGAAAAGAAACGCTGGTATTTGAATAGTATACCTCATCTTTATGTAATATGATAACATTAAACAGTAGTTTCGACTATTCGCATGACTCAAGTAGCCAATGAATGCATATAAAACATAAAAATTTGGGAGCTCCTATCGCCTGTCGATGTGACACATCCTCTGCGACGTCAAGAGGGGTCATGTTTTGACGGGCCATAGTGGCCCTTCAGCTGCTTATCTTATTACTTTAATATCGTAGAAATACAAAAAAGAATTTTTTTCAGGTAAAAATTTGGTTTCAAAATCGCCGAATGAAATGGAAGAGAAATAAAAAATCGCACCAAGAAAAATCAAATAACCAAGTTCAGACCTTCGAGGTGCACCATACAACGCAAATGATGAGAAGTAATATTGACGAATCGAATTGTGAATATTCTGAATTGAACGGATCGTCTTATAAATTAAAAAGTGACGAAGCTAATGATGCATTATATCGACCTTACATAACATGAAAATTTATCTGGATTTTTAAATTAAATTACAAATGCTCAAATTGTTTATATATTTTTATAGACACAATAAAACTGAATAAAAAATATGGTACGTGCATGACATCTCTCTAATCTTATTATATTGGCATCTTCTTCGTACGGTAAACTGCAAAAAATATAACCGCGTTTCTACAGCACTTTGGGCCCAAACCATTTTTGAAAACAAACCAAGCAGTCGTGCTTGAGGTAGTTCCCTACCAATTTATAGTGAATGTATTGGTATGCAAAAACAAGATTGAAAAAGAAAAATAATTATTTGGGACCTTAACGTCGAAAGGAAAATTATTGCTACCGTGATTCACAATAAAAGTTAAACAATAAACAATAGCAACAAAGACATAAGTGTTTAAAGTTAGTGATATGCAGCATATACTATAGAAAATCATCGGATTACATTTTTTTATAAGGTATCCCTCTGACGGTAAATTGTAATTTTGAAAACGGGATTCGATTCTTCACAGTCCAATTTAGTTTCGCTCAGTTTTTGGAGCAAATGTAATTGTTTTGTCACAGATAGAGTCTATTTAATACGGTTTTCAGGGGTGTGACCGTCATCACTCCCGTAAGATCCCGTGTTGAAAGATGAATTTTTTATTGATGATAACTTGCAGAGACTAGAAGGGAGATTACCCGTCCATATGGCCGGGAGTGTACCGTTGATTTAGCATACAGTGGGTCGAGGGACAGTGTGACGGACGCCATTTTCAGGAATAGAGAACCGCGAAATTCAAAATTGAGAGCTGGTACATTTAATATTGCGTGTTGCAAAATTCATTTTCATTTCTAAAAAAAAACATCACTGTGCTCAGCAATATATATAGAATTAAATAAAAGTTATAAGAACTTTGATTTCAATTATTTTGACATTTTAAAAACGATTATGATACATGAAGTTCAGTTTCTGTTTTTGGTAATGAAGATGTAGTTTATAAGTTTTTTAACATAATTTCTAAGTACTTTTAACTTTGACATTTGAAGACTTTTAAGCTTTTTCACTCATTCAATCATACTTTTGAATGGAACTAATTTCAGAATACGATTTTAATAATTATTAAACTGCTAATTGTAATAAATTATTTATTAGTCGATCATTTAACCATACAAACATAGGCTTAAAAAGTAGTTTAGCTAATTTTTACGTATACTTAACCGCTTAATCAGGAATTTTTGACTCCCAGTTCAAACCTACGATTAAGTGAATAGTTACTAACAATTTAAATAAATAAATTGCGATATCTCAGATACCGTGCGAGATAGAAAAAACCGTTTGGGATGAAAATTATTTCCCCCGCCAAGACCTACATAAATTTGTTCTCAAAGATTTCCCTAAACTTAATATTTTGCAAGATCTTTGCAATAACAAAATGCTAGTCGAGCTGGCGCGCGAATCGAGCCTTGTATGTATATTTTTTTCTATGTTTCTTGAACTTTAGAATCTAAATTTCGCGCTCTTCCTCTGCTTCCGCTGTTATTTGTCAAGTTATCAACAATTTTGATAAATTAAAAATGATATTCCTAAAACTACGTGAGAAAAATATTTCAAACAAAATTTACTCTCATCAAGATCGCAAAAAAGGTGGATGGTAACTTTAACAAGAATTAACATTTTAAGAGATATTTGCAATAACAAATTACAATTTGAGTATCGTTACGATTATGAATGAAAAAGTTAGTAATAATTTTCATGAAAATGTACGGTGATTTTTCGGAAAAAGACGCGTGATAGAGAAAAAGAGGTTCAAATAAGTAATTCCTCTCATCTAGATATGAACAAAATATATCAGGGGTTTATTGTTAAAATTAATACTATGCAAAACTTTTGCAATAACAAATTCCAAAATTATAGCTAGAAATTAATTTGAGTCTTGTTTATATTCTCTCCAGATGTATCATAGCCTGCAAAATCAATATTATTCAACTTTGCCCACTCTCGAAGTAAAAAAACAATTATGAACAATTTAAATAAATTAAAATTAAAGAACTCTGTGCACCGCGAGTTTTAAACCTACGACAGGTTAACCCCCAGTGATAAAAACCCAAGAACACTACGCGTTGCGAGCCTTGGTTTGTCGTGGGTTTAAGACTCTCACTGCTTAGTGTTCTTACAAGGAGAGACCACGGCCTGGGGGAAACCGATTTTGATGAAATTTTTTGAGCATATTCTATGCCAAAAAATATTAGACACGTATCTCGGCATTTAATCTCATAGGTCCTCTGAGCCGAGATAAAAAATAATGAATATTTTGAATTTTAAACGCATTATTGACTTATGTGCATTTTGTGCTCTTAACTCAAAACGCTGTAGCTTCTGACCGGAAGCGAATTTTTTCACGCGCGATAGTTTGTTTTAAAGCGATTTTTTTTACGTGTGACAGCTCGTCTGAAACCTCTCCCTTTACCCTTTAAAATATGAATATTATCTTAATAACATAAAAATGTTAATTAATGATAGAAAATGTCGCATAATTTCTCCTTTGCATTGTATTAGCACTCTTGTGATCCTTTGAATTGTATTAGCACTCGTTTCGCCGACACGCATTTAAACGCTGAAATAGACGTCTGTTTCCAAATACGATAGCTCGGGCTCAATATTATCAAATTCATCGTGGGTCGGCTCATTTTAAAGAGTAATGGGAGAGGTTCAAAATGAGCCATCGCACGTCAAAAAATTCGCTTCCGGTCAAAAGCTATAGCATTTTGAGTAAAGAGAACGAAATGCACATAAGTCAATAATGCGTTTAAAATTCAAAATATTCATTATTTTTTATCTCGGCTCAGAGGGTCTATGAGATTAAACGCCAAGACACGTGTCTAATATTTTTTGACATAGAATATGCTAAAAAAAATTTCATAAAAATCGGTTTCCCTCAGGCCGTGGTCTCTCCTTGTTAGTTATTATTGCAAATAATGAAAATAGTGTAGCTTAATTTACAACAAAATTTTGTTGTTGTTCATTTGTATCACACATCGTGCCGAATCGGAACTATCAACACAATATTTTGCTCGATTTGATTTTCAATCAATATTTTTCAAATATGAAAAAATACATGTGTTCACTATGTTGGAAGAGTCGACTGGAAACAGCCGACTTATCGATCTAACGAGGGCAAGGTTTTTCTGATGGAAAGAAAAACAAGCAAATATTTTTGGGACGTTTCGTCAGCTGAGGTTTGCTGAACTTTTCAAGCTTTTATTGAGAAAAAAATATATGAAAAATTAATACATGTAAATTTGACATACATATAAAAATTCGATTGCTTAATAATATAATTACCAAATAGTGCGCTGAATAAAAAATCGTTAGATTTTAAATGCGTAGAAACGAGAGGCTGCTTTTCCAAAGCAGTCGTCTCGGTATGGTGTCGAAATATCGAATGCACAGGGTAATAAAAACGACGTCAACAAGGGCCGGAGCGCGGGCATACAAGTGTTGGCTATAATATACTGATAGCAAAGGAGGTGGGAGAAAAAGAAAAGTATTTTTAGTATTAGAAAACTACGTCGGTTGCGCGGGACAATTTTTGAAAAGACCTTTATAAATAATTCTGAGTTTATGAACATCTTTCCTTTTATTTAAATGTTCATCTGTAGAAACAATATGTAGCATTTCTAAAAACTTTCTTTTAGTGTAATTGGGTTCGCGATCTAAAATGAAGACATTTTCAAAATCAAATTGGTGTGTTTTGCTTTTATGTTTAGTAACTACTGATTCGGAATCTTTATTTGTGATATGTTCATCTTCTAGTCTTAATCTAAGCTGTCTTTCTGACTGACCAACATAATTAGCTTTGCATCGTCTATTGAAAATTTGTACACAGTACCAGTAGTATCGTCATTTGTGTTTATCTTTGCCTAAAGTAATTATATTTTTTAGGCCATGTTTAATTAACGGGACCGTTCTAATATTCTTTGATTTTAAAAAGCCAGGGCATTTTTTAAAGAATTTCGGGTTACCGGGTATCGCTAAAGTGAATATATTTTCACCGTTGTTTCTATCTTTGCCATTGCCACTTTTATGTCTAATTTTTGTGAGTCTAACTTTAATACATTTTTCAATAAAATCGGCTGGGTAGTCATTTTCTAGTAATAGTCTTTTAACTTTTTCAATGTTTCTGCGGTGAATGTTGTTTTCGGAAAGTAAGGTCGCTCTGTCTATTAAACTATAAACTATATTCCTTTTTTGTTGAGTGGTGTGACTAGAGTTGAAATTCAGAAGCCTACCGCTGTAGGTTTTTGATACCAATCTGTCTCTATTTTATTTTTCCTGATTAATGTAAAATCTAAAAAGTGAATACGATTGTTCTCTTCAATTTCGTACGTAAACTGTAAATTTGGATGATAACTATTAAAAACTTCTAAAACAAAAGTAATATGTTCTCGTTTTATACACAAAAGAGTGTCATCAACATAACGAAAATAAAAAATTGGAGTACAGCCGTGTCTGTTTGTTAGAGTATTTCGGCAGTTTGTTTCTAAATCGGCTATAACGAGATCTGCGAATAAGGGGAATATGGGTGAACCCTTTGGACAACCGAAAGTTTGTTGGTATAGACGTTTATTGAAAACAAAAAAGGTGTGATCGTAGAGGAACTTGACTATTTTTCTAATTTCATCGAAAGGTATGTGGCACTAACTATCAATTTGACTATG
>JAWWMK010043061.1:0-11329 GCA_035047105.1 Galeopsomyia nigrocyanea
TTCAACGAAATGGAAGAGATTCTAAGCATTCAGTCGGGTGTTGCGTTCGATGAATCCATCGCTCATTATGAGATTCACGCACACCGACCTTACGCATCGTCATCTTACAACAATAGCGATGAAATTCGAATTTTCATCCAACATCAAGACCTGTGCTTGCTACCATCGCGTAGCATGCTACATGTCTGTGGAAAACTGATGAAAGCTGACGGAACGGCAGCGGTAAAAACTAAATTTGTCAATAACGCAATCTGTCATCTGTTTGAGGAAATTCGCTACAAAATCAATGCCATTGAAATTGACAAATCGAAGAACGTTGGACTTACAAGTCTAATGAAGAATTGGCTATCGCTCAATTCAAGTCGAAGTTTAGTCGTTGAAAATGCAGGCTGGATAGGCAGTAATGAAACAAACAAAAAATAATCAACGACACTGGTCACTTTGACGTCAACATTCCACTCAGCATAATACTGGGATTTGCAGAAAATTACCGCAAAATCGTCGTCAACATGAAGCATGAACTAATCGTCACTAGATCAAGAAGTGACTTGAAAGCTGTCAACATAACTCCTAGACCAGGTGCTAATGCTGGCGATGCTCCTACCTTTGAAGAATTCAAGATTCAATTAACGAGAATTGAGTGGCTAATGCCATATGTTGTTGTGGCTGATAGACAAAAAATCAAACTCCTCAACTTCATTGGTAAAGATAAAGCAATCACCATGAGTTTTCGTTCGTGGGAGTTGTACGAGTATCCCGAGTTGCCACAGACAATGAGACACGTTTGGGCTGTGAAAACATCAAACCAACTGGAAAAACCACGTTTTGTCATTTTAGCTTTTCAAACAAAACGAAAAGATCAAAAAGACAAAAGTGTTAGTAACTTTGATCACCGCAATATCACCAACGTAAAACTCTTTCTCAACTCACAGTATTATCCATATGGAAATATCAATCTCGACATTGGTGCAAATCAATACGCCATACTGTACGATATGTATGCAAACTTTCAAGACTCTTACTACGCTAAAGAATCAAAGCCTACACTCGACAAAACCAAATTCATCGAAAATGTTCCATTCATCGTAATAGATTGCTCCAAGCAGAATGAATCACACAAGAGTGCACCAGTCGATGTTAGACTCGAATTCGAAGCAAGAGAAAATTTCTCTAAAAATACGTCAGCTTACTGTCTAATTTTGGATAATCGTATCGTGCAATATAATCCAGTAAGTGGGGATGTGAAAAAACTCGTATAAAGTGATGGTGGGGAGAAACTGCGGAGTACACTCGATTGGTTGAAAAAATGGCGTCTCGATAGGGTGGTGGGGAGAATAGTATAATACCAAGTCTGACCCCACACATATCATCAGTCTTCATCATGACGTCCGTCAGTCAGAGCGACTGCTCATCTGCACATAGGTGTATCCAGTTCGTCGATGAAGTTACAGTCTACTATGTTCCTTACGAAGATAGAAAAGGAGAGTGGATGCAATTCGCAATAGATCGTGCGCACTTCAAAAGAAAGGTTATACAACTGAGCAACATCATATCACCTGTGCTTATCAAGAAACAAGTACAGATAATGAATCATGCTAATACACATCAACTCCACAAAATGACAATATAAATACGAGTGGTGAACCTACACCGATTAACTCAGCAACACTCCACCAGAATGGATCGATATTCTTCAGTGAAATACACTCGTCTGCCCCAAGAAAAAGATCAGCGGGGAGAAAAAGATTATTCAAAGTGGAAACAATTCACTTCTAAATTTTCAACCAACACTTGTTCATTTCCAGATCAAAAAGATTACAAACATTTCGAAAATGAGAAAAAAAATAGCAAAAAAACTTGCCACTTTTTTTCGAATTGAAAAAAAGTTAAAAAAAATTTTAGTAGTAAAAACGAGGGTTCAATATCGATATTGAAATAACTGCATATTGAAATATCCAAATATTGAAATATCAAATATTGGCATATCGACGTCCCGCGCACAACACCGGTGCTGGGTTACGGTTGGATCACCCCCACTTCCCCTCGCAAATACCGTGTTGGTTCTGGACCAACTGGGCTTATTGGTCTATTCGCGCCATCTTGGTCCAGAATCAACATAGCTATATCTGGACCAACTGGGGTTGTTGGTCTATTCGCGCCGAGAAGCCACCATCTTGGTCCAGAGTCAACATAGTTTACCTACTTTCATTCGTGATTTTTAATGAATCATAAATTATTTATCATGTGTAATTCATATTAATAATTTTCGGCATTTTTATCCTTTTTTATATTATACAGTAGTTAAATAACCTTAAAAATTTCATCTTAGAATTTTAACGAATTCTGAATTCTAAAATGCTAAAAATTTGTATTTCAGTATACATCGCTAAATCAGAATACAGTTTCATAATAGACTGAATAAATATTGCTCAATTTATATTTTCACAGCTGACTGCCGGTGTGGTACTTTATTAACGTGCACTTTACGTCGACATAGTTTACATAATGATATCCTAGCGATATTCGAAGTTGTTCCTGGATCTGAAGAAAACTGTAGTCCAAGTTATCTTCGATCCCGCGAGCAAAAAGAAGTGTTAGAAAATATTGAAAAAGTTGATGGATCAGTCGATGTTTACTTGGCACATCTAGCTAATAAGCTAATGAAGCCAGGCGATTCCATTCCATCAAGTATTCGTTCGTCGTCCGTTCTTCAGAATACTAAATCTAAGCAATTGAAAACTTCACATGTACATGATGATTCTATAACTCTGCTCTTGATATTCTGAAGTACGCAAAGCATGCAAATGCAATTCACGATATTGGTAGAAGTCCTTTCTTTGTAGATTATTGGACTCATGAACGGATTCTAGCTTATAAAAAAGTTTGCCATATTTATGGCGGAACATTGTGTGTAGATTCTTCAGGTTTGAAAGCTCAGTCTATAAAAAGAAGCTTTTGTGATAAGGAATCAGCATTATTTTTATATATGGGATGGTAATATTAAAGCTGAAACTGTTTTTTTCATTAATTTTCTTTAACGTGTTGGGGGCGGCGTGACCTACATGTGGGTCAATTTTTCAGTAATTTTTTTGTTCCAGTTTCAGTTTCAAAAAAATTTCAATTGAAATCGCAAAAGCACTATTCTAGTAATATGTAATTTCAAAGATTAATATTCAAAGAATTTTTCGTCGATAGAACGTTAGCTGTACATTGAATAATTACCGAGTAGCACTTAAGGCCCCGAATACGCTTCTACAGATATACATTAATCGAGGAGATTTTTTTTTCGACTTCCCCCAAGTAGTTTGCCTAAATTATAGATTGCAGGTGGAATAATTACTATTGATAAATTTTGAAGTGCGACTAATCATTTCTGGAGCATTTTATGCAGCCGTTTTTTCATAAAAAATAAAAACCAATGATGTTATTCAATGACCGTATTCCAGCTGTGAGTTTGGTTATGGCGCGCGCTAGCATTTTGCTTTTCTTGCAATCATAAAAATTGATAACAGCTGGCAATCATCATTGGTTTATAATATTTTTTACTAAAAAATGGACGGATACATAATTCTCCAAAAATGATTATTCATACTCAAAGCAGCAACATTGATCGATATGTTGTAATTATTTCAAGTATCTACGATCTAGAATTTCGGCAAACCATTGGAAGGAAGCCGTGACAAACTTTCTCCATTGATTGTTTATCTATAGAAGTGTATTGCGGGATTTTTTAAATTTGACGAATTTTAAGAAGTAGACAAAATACCTGGGCGCTCACAACGTGTTAACAATTCTGGGAGATTTCCTCTCGAGATGATAAACTTGCTGTCTTTTTGTCTTATAAATGTTTTAGTCTGAAAAAAATTTTTATTATTATTTTATTTCAGTATTAACTGTGAAGAAGGACAACCCAGCGTTTTTCAAAGAATTGGTGAACGTCATACAACAAAGGATGTCGTTCAGTTGCTTAATGACTTTCATAACGTTGCTCCTTATCCTTCTAAGTTCATATCAGACGATATGCTCGCGTACTTCTTAATGCAGCTGTTAGAATTTACAGTAGATTTGAAAGCATCGAAGAGTATGCAGACAAAATGAGAGACGTGTCTAATATTCACACTCGCATTCGTATTGACGTTGCTCATTTCACAAATAAATACAATAAATTGTTGAAAGGCGTGGCACCGAAAGTTTCAGTTCTTTATAAAGCAGCTATTGGCGCATTAATAACGAGTCAAGATATTTCAGAAGCTGAAAGGATAATTGCGGCAATTTTTTTACTTTCTGAGTGTGAAACTTCGAGAAATACCCAAGAATCTGTCGCTGAAGCAAACAAAATGCGTAAAAAGCATAAAACTACTGAAGTAGACAAACTACTTACATCAACTAAATGTTCGGTGGAAACCACATGGCTTAGGGAATTCATAACTGGTAAGTTTTGTTTTATAAATCTAATTTTTATCGCTACAACATATTTAGAAAATAAAATTCATTACCAAGTTTTCAGATAATTTTATCTGTCAAATATACTCAAAATTCATAAAAAATTCACGCAGAGCGTAAATTTTTTTTCTTAGCATTATTTGCGAAAATTATTTTTAGATAATCTAGTCAGAATTAAAAATCAATTACGTACAATTATTTTCATAAAATTTTTATAAGCTAGAAGTCTTGAAGCAGCACAAAGGCCACAGTTTTTCGAGCTTTCGTAAAAGTCTGCTATTTATTAATTCCAAATTAGTCAATTTAACTACTAGTTTTTTCATGATCGACTGAAAGCGATCTATAATTTTTTTCAATACCTCTATTATTCTATTTCTGCGGAAAAAAAAGGATTCTGTATTAGCGTAATACATATGGGAGGACGCGGTAACATTAAAGTAATGAATACATTTATTTCGAATATTATCAGTTTACTCATAATAAAAAAAATTTTTCAAGTAAATCAATCTGGATTTCTATCGTAATTATCTGAATCGCTTCATGCAAACCGGGACCTTAGTAACAAAAAACAATTTTTCAGAAAACAAAATTTGTTCTTATGATACGCTTGGGCCATTAATCTGATATTTAGTACGTAGATGAAAAATACTTTGGGACGATTCATTTAGCTAAACAGAATAGGATAAGACACTCTTAAATAAAATATCATGGTCAGTGCACTAAAGTCTTTTTTGAATAAATTGAATAAAATTGCATTCTTACTCGAATAAATTTAAGTTTTGTTGCATGAATTGTCAATACAATTTCATATTATCGACAAGTCTCTAGTTTACAGAATATCTTACAATAGCGTATAATTAATTATAGTAAAGGGACTCAGATTTTTTTTGGCATAAAACATAATTCTAAACATTAGTTTTTGATAGATATAATTGAATCACATGATACAATATTATATATTGTTCATAAAAATGGCCAGTTCCACGTAAAAGTGCACTGATTTGGCACCGTTTTTTTCTAATATTCAACCTGCGGCGACGCTCACAGTTTTACAAGTTCATGGTTCTACAAGGCATCGAAAGATTCATAATGCTCTGACTCACCCTCTCCTTTCTTATGGCATCTTTTTTGTCAGTAGAGGTGTTAAAATCTCGTGAAAATTCCGACATCCATAAAAATGAAAATCTTATTTTTTCTGGTTTCTTGTAGTTCTTTGGACTGTAATAATACGACGAATGATAGCATCTTAATATAGAATCGAATGCTACGGCTCAAAATACATCGGAAACCACATTTTTTTTTATTTTTACATCGAAATTCCGACCCTTGCCGAGCTCTGAAAACACGCAAAATTCATTGAATAGTGAGATTTGCAATTTTATTAGTTTATATGCACTGTTTTACTGTAGAAAGCTCTACGGGAGTCGGAATATCGAGTAGAAAAAAAATATTGTTTCCGACGTATTTTGGGTCATAGAATTAGATACTGAAGATAGATTAACATATTTTGACCTAAAAATAAAATTTGCCTTTGCAAAGAAAAGTTGATTTTGCCTTTGAAAAATATTTTATATTAACCAAAAAAGCTCAGATAAGAGATTACAAACACTATACAATACTCATTTTATTGTAATACACTTATATATTTTTGCAGAGGATCAGGAAGATTTGCATATGGAAGACATTGCAATTGAAAAGGCTCCCTATGCTGAAGAAACAGTTGAAAACTCAAATGTTAATTACTGGGGAATTTGGGCGCAGCAAACATATGAGAAAACAAATATTAATGAAAATGGCCTTGACATCAATCCATATTATCTGCATGATATTCCATTATCAAAGATGTTGAAAGAATTACAGTTATTTCCAATTTGGAGAGATATTCTAAGCAACAAATTTGAATACGGCCGTATTCCTGCTTCCAGTGCACCTATTGAAGGGGAAATAAATAAAACGAAAAATTGCGTCTTTGGCAAGTACAGATTTCCTATACGCGTCGATCAAATTGTTGATGACCACCTGGAATACATCAAGGGAAAAATGTTATTAACTCATCCAAGTTTAGATAAGAAGTTTGCAAACCAAGCTCATTCTTTCAATGAAACTGGAAGTCCAAAGAAAAGCGAATCAGAAGCAGAATGAAGTTTTTGTGAAAAATCAGAAAAGGAAGAAAAATATGAAGGTGATGATTTTGATATGTTTGAAGATACGTGTTGCATTTGTAAGAAGATTGCTCGAACACTTGACAAACTATTTTGTCAAGAATGTTTGTTACCATGCCATGAAAACATTTGTTCGATCATTATTAGAGGTTCCGAAATCTGCACTGATTGTTCAAAGAAATCGTGCTTTAAAAAAAATTTATCAACAATCTGTAGCAGTAACAATGACTTTAGCAATCTAAATTCAAACCAAAAGGATTTCCCAGCGCCTAGCTGCTCAAGTTGCAATAAAATATCTAACATGCTATCGGAAAAGTGTAATATTTGTGGACTCTTCGTTCATAACAAAGCACCATACTCAATACAAGCTGTAAATTTGAAAGAAAATAGTAAAGAAAGCTACTGCAAACAGTGTACGTTTGGTAACAATGAGCAAAATAGTGACACTGAACATCTCAACAGTCATGATAATGACAGATTTTTAAAATTTATTGACAGTGCATTATGCTTTCTTTGCAAGAAAAAAGCATCAAAAAATTGTTTAGGTTGTGACTTTACAGTATGTTGTAACGAAAATTGTTCTCAAATTTTTGAACGTGATCGGCTTTGTAATAAATGTTCATCCTCTAAATATTGGAAAGATAGGAAGTCCTCGATATAAAAAATCTAAAAGAAATGTTCAAAAAAATATTGAGGAGAGTCCTGAAAATAGAAGTAATCTCCCAACTTGTTGATCTAATAATGAGCTATCTTGAATGTTTTAACATACTTCACCTGACTGCAACTTGTGCTTTGATAATTAGTGATAAAGGAGAAAATGACAAAAGCAATGTACTATGTTTACAATGCAGAACGAACGAGGTACAAATAAAAAAATCAATGGTAAGCGAAAATTATCAAATTCACGAAGACATGAGTGAATTATCTAAATCCGAAAAGATTCATGATGCAGAGCAGTAAATGCCAAAAAAATTATCCCGCAAAGCAGCCAAATATTTAGGCAAAAGAAAACAAGACGTAAAAAATACGTTACAATGGGATAAATTTAATTCGATTCGAAAAATACGCAATGGGAATGACAAGAAGCTTCCAGAATTGACAATCGACAAAAAAAAACTTGTTAAGTAATACATGTGCTTTCGATTCCATATTATATTTGGATATATTTGGTACCGTAGATTTTCCTTTGCTGAAAGCAGAAGTGAGTTTTTAATAATTTCAAATTTAATTTATATATTTAATGTTTAATTTTACAAGAGTTGAAATTAGAAAATGTTTAAAGTTCTGTAGCTAAGACGTCATCAGAGTTTCTGTTAATGATATTCATTTTATAATTGAAATATATTATTTGATTTAAACAAAACAGAATAATCAAGAAAAAATAAGAGCCCAACGGATTTTGTGTATAATAAAATTTATGAGATAATTAATGAAAGACGCGACCTTGAGTCTTTATTTTTTTACCGCATCTAGCATCTAACTTCAATATAATCTCGACGATTACTTTTGAGTCGCTATCTACGATTCGAACATTTTATTATGGATAATCGAACCTTGCAACCTATTTTCTAATATTTAATAATTATTATTTAGTAAATATCTTTTTTGCAAGTTTTTCTTCAATTAGTTATGCTATTCCAAAACATATTTTCATATGCGGAAATCTATGATCTTTCAAGTAACTAAAAACGCTTATTGTGAATGATATTTTAAAATTTGGAGAGTATACATTGCTGAATTCTATTTTTCAAGATTTCGAAAAGTCCGTGATATTTTAAATACAAGTTATCTCTCGCACAATAATTTTGGAATTGTTGTACCTCTCAGCAATTTTTCTGAATTTTTGATTAAGAAAGCCCAAAAAATCTTGCATAAAAAATCATGTATCCAGTCAGTATTTTACGTATTTTTGAGAAAATCATTCTTACAAAAACATTTTTTCTATTCCATCTAATAATTATCTTTGAAAATATTTGTTTACCATAGCGTGAAGTCTCCTGACTACAATCAGAATTTCCGTTTTACAATCCTATCACATTTGATAGTTAAAATAAAGTCATATAATTATTAAAAGAGGAAATTGTAATAATTGCAATATAATTTTTTTAGAAAGAATCGTAAAAAGACAATGCTTTCAACGAATTTGTATTGAAAATTTTAGACAAAGGCATTAAGTGTTATACTGCAAGAGGTAAAGTCCTGATGATAATGTTTGAAATACAAGAGTGCAAACTTGGATTGAATTTAATAGACTGTGCTGTTCAAGTCGGTGCAATGGCTAGAAAAATGTTTAAGGACCGACCTAGTATAACAGAAGAAATTACTTTTAGAGCTTGCAATAAGCACTGTAAGGAGAATTATCTGCCAATCATAAAAATAAAAGATTACGATTTGCAAAATCTACGTAGTCCAATATTTTTCACAGATCACTGCTCTTTATCGACTAGTACATGTCCCAAGTGTCATGAAAATAAATCATGTTCTTGTCGTATAAAAGAACTAGGTAAATACATTTGAATTAACTAATTTTATGAATATCGAAATCTTTTAACATCACCTTCAATTAATTATTATGTATATATATATATATATATATATGAAGAATTCCATAAAAAATTTTCTCATTCGGGACCGTTGGGGAATATTTTTTAATTGGCTGGCGGCTCTTGCTCGAGTTATTTGTACATAGTATTTTGTATATAGAATTAAAAAAAATACAATTCATAAAACCTTTAAACTATGCAAACTTGACACATTGAATGAAATTTACGTGGTTTCGAAGGGTTCATATACAAGCGTTGGAATTTCGAGTAGAAAAAAAATTAATTATGGTTTCGGATGTATTTTGAACCATAGAATTAGATTCTGAAGAAAAATTAACGAGAACATTTTGCATTCCTTATTAAATTTCAAAAAAACCATAAGAAACAAAAAGAGTCGGGATTTCGTTTTTATTGATGTTAGAGTTTTCAAAACAAGAAAAGAGTGTGGGTCGGAGTATTACGAATCTTTCAATGCCTCGTAGAACCATGAACTTGTAAAATTGACAGAGTGTACGCAATTTAAACATTCGAAAAAACAGTACTGAATCGGTAAACTTGATTTATGAAATAGCTCATAAATAAATATGTTAACAGTAGACTTCAACTTATGTTTCAACTAATTATCTAAAGTACTAACGAACATTGAACGTTTTATTTGCTTACAATAAACTGTAATTTTTCTTGTGAATTATCTACCAGGCTGCAAACATACAGAAATAAAAGTAGATAATTTGTAATTATTGGATTATGAAAGTGGTATTAAAAAAAATTTTTATTTTGCAGGCAGAATAGTCATTTTTCAGGTGGACAGTGATAATGACAAAAATAATAAAATAACATTATCTGATGTACCTAAAGTTATGCAAAACGAATTCGATCCATCAGAAGAATTATATTTAATCGGACTAGTCAACTACAGTGGCGCAGAAGGCTGTGATAAACTATTAGGAGTTAATGAGAAAGAGAAAGAAAGAAGAGTTAGAGAATTAAAAGCACCTTCTGGACATTATACCGCATACATTTTAAGAAAATCTAGTAGTAATTGGTTGATGGTAGATGACACAAAATCTACCTGTTTTTTCAAAAAAGGCAGCTACCAAGCTGTACCAAGATTATTAATGTATATAAGAAGTCTAAAAAAAAATTTTTAATATCGTATTGATTGATATTCAACATGTTATCAAATAAAAATAATTCTGCTTGCGTAAAACGTAAGACGCAAAAGTTGAAGTATAAATAGATCAGAGAATCTTCCGGCATGTGGATTGTAAAAATATTCTTAAATTATTTTAGAGAATGACAAATAGTTCCTATTATCTTTTTTAGCTTGATGGTCATAAATTACCCTTTTCACTGCTTGGTGTAAAATGCTGAATTGATTTCAGAAAAAAAAATTCAATTTTTTACACTAAAATGTAATAAATGTTTATTCTGTATTGCAGTTGTATTTTTTTAAATGCCAATCTATAATGTCAGTTCATGTGTTATTTAATAGTAAGACGACACATAAAATTAAACAAATGATACGAATCGAGTCATCCATTGAAGGTCTCGCCATACATTTCGATAATATACTGAATGTACTAAAATATACTGAAAGAGAGAAATTTTTTGCAAGCTCTTTCCAAAGGTTTGCGGAAATTATAAGCAGAAGCTTGAAAAATGTACTATCAATGAATATTGTACCACTATCTGTAATTCAAGCAAACCAGTGGAGAAAAGCCGCGAAAAATTTTCCACATCAATGGTATATCCGTAAGCGAGGACACCTTTAATTATAGCGTATAAAAAACCAGAGGCAGCTCGAGCTTTCACAACGATTGCATAAGCCTATTGAATTTATTTTAATCGCAGTGGAATTGGCGACGTTGCACCGGTGCTTAAGGTGGCTCTTGAAAATAGTCACGTAATATATAAACTACAAGCAACAAAATGACAACAAATTATACCGTCAAGCTTATTTGCATAGGTGTATTTGAAAATAACTGTACAATTTTCGAAATTGACCTCGCATCGGATTGATTGGTCAGTCATAAAGGTTGATTATCGAGTATCAGGGTAGCATTTGCATACTGTGTCAGGGGTAGTTCGTTCAGCTATAAGGGTATGTTTTTAGGAAATCGAGATTAGTACTATCTCAAAGTGACAAATCAGCAACAAATTATGTCGTCGATCAGATTT
>JAWWMK010043072.1:0-11329 GCA_035047105.1 Galeopsomyia nigrocyanea
GGGGGTGCGCGGGCGCGCGCGCGAGCTCTTTATACTTGCAGCACATAAAAATAGAGACTCCTTGCGCTCTCTCTCTCTCTCTCTCTCTCTCTCTCTCTCTCTCTCTCTCTCTCTCTCTCTCTCTCTCTCTCTAACATAACTCACTCGTAATGCATTCCATTCTACTGCCGCTCTTATTACTATCTTTCAAACGTTTGTGATCATAGTACCGTACGAGCGGAAACCTTACTGCTATTATACATACATAGAGATAGTTGAAATATTACCGCGAACGGAAATGAAATATACAGCTCGATCGTTCAATGAATCATTCGAAAGCAGTGCTACAAACCTACAAACGATGTAGGTAAAAGATGATAATTCGGGGAATGGCGAGTGCAGTGGTTTCTTTTAATTTGCGAGAGAATAAGAAACGAGGTACAGTGCTGCAGAGGACAGTTAGCTATCGATTTTCTTTTTCTTTTTTTCCGTTCTGTTCGGCTGGCGAGCTTGCAAGCTCGACTCTTTCCGTCAAACCCAGCCGCATAGGGTCGAGTGCAAAATGCGTCGCACTCGGCGAGCCGCTTGTGTTCAACCGAATCCCGAAATGGATCGACTCTAAATACCGACGAAGGTTTGAACATGCCAAAGTTTCTCTAGCAGGGGTGAAATATAACGAAGAGTGAAAGAGAACGAAATCGCAGTCTCGAACGAAAACGAGATTTGAAATAGAGCGTCCTATCATTTCGAGTCCATTGGCAATGAAAAGAAAAAAAAAACAATATTAGGTCGTCGCGCTAAAGCCTCTGAAATCCACGTCATTCGTGTAATAGTCGGAATGGCATCCTCGCGCGGTGCGCGATTCAACGCGAATAGCGAACTAAATAGAAGCGTCGAGAGAGAGAGAGAGAGAGAGAGAGAGAGAGAGAGGGCTAAAGAGCTGTGTATACGTCAGTTGGTTTGCGCGCGCTAGAGCTATTAAAAGCGCGTTGCGCGAGGCTTTATTAAGGGAATCGGCGACAGACGCAAACACTATTATGGCTCGTCCGCGCGCAACTCTCTCTCTCTCTCTCTATCTGCGGTAGCGTCTCCGCCGCAGACATTGCACATATGTGTATGCGAGAGAGCTATACCTATATATACGGTTATATATAGAGTGGACGCAGTGTATCTATATAGTTCGGCGCGTCAGCCAGCGGCTCGAACACGTACTTCGAATCGAGGTGGGATTTAGCTTCTCTCGCCGATACACTCGGGGCCGCGTCGATGCGAGTTCAAGGGTCCTGGGAACAACCTACCTCAAATACTAGCTCTCCGCTATTGAAAGCTTATAAATGTCTCTCTCTCGCGACAACTGCTGTAAACTGCTTCCCTCGCGTTTCCCCATTTCTCCATGATTTACTTCCTCCTACGCTCTCTCTCGCTGTAACAATATAATAATCGTTGCAGCGAATTCATAAGCGCTGAATTATATCATTTCGGTAAATGTGTATCAACTTGATTTTGTATCGCCGCAGCGCGAGAAAAAAAAGTTAACCGCGTGACAAGCTAAAGCCACGATGCGCTATTTCGTCGATGTGTATGTGTGTGTGTGTGTGTGGGTTTCGGCGGAAGTCTTGTGGTCGGGAAGCTTTTGCGTACAATAGATAGAGGCAGCGCGAGCTAGAGCAGCTCGTATCTCTAGAAAGCAGGGTCCTCGGCTGCTCGTAAAACCGCGAGAGAGAGAGAGGGAGACAGAGGAGAGAGAGCGAGTTCGGGCCAAATCGTAAAGCTTCGCGTCCGGCGCGGCGTTAAATTTCCAACAGGCTCATGAAAGCGAGACTACAAGCGACGCCGACGCGCGCTATGTCAGTCATTAAAGCTCAACGATTTCGCCGGTTTAGATCTGATATAAACGGCCAGCCATGCGAATCCTCGATTTCACATGTTTCTTCCCGGTTATGGCCTGATAAACATGTTGCTTTTTACGTTCGTGCTCTCTCTCTCTCTCCCTCTGCAAATGTATTTCAAATAACTATACCCTCCCACCCACACCGACATAACAAGTTATGACGATACTCGAGAATTCCCACTCGAACGAACAAGCTTTTCCGCCAAATTTTCAATTTTCATTTCGACGACCATCGCTGTTGTTGTTTCACTGTTGCGTGTACGTTATACATATGGGTGAGAGAGAGAGAGAGCTTTTCTCCCCACCACCGGTATCAAACCGATGCCCCTGTTATTTGAAATATTCACCAAGAATATACATATTTCGAGAGAAGAATTTAATTTACTGCCGCGCGTTATTCGAACCAAATAAAATGTTCGCGCTTATAAGCTTTCGGCTTTCTCTCTCTCTCTCCCTCTTGCCGCTCGCCCCATTATTATTATTGTTATTATTACTATCATTATTTTTGATCCTACTTCACTTTCATTTGATAAATCTCTCAATGGCTTTTACGATCCTCTTATTTCCAGTGCGACGTAAAGCAAATATGAATTTACAAATATGAATTTTTGCTCTCGTGTAAAAAAAAAACTCGATAATATCAAAGAGCTTTGATCTGAAAATGGCTTCGAATGTTCATTAAATGTGTTTCACTCTACATCGGTACTGGAAATATCAAACGACGGCAAACGATCAAAACAGAAAATCAAGCGAACATGTCGATTGAGATATACTCCACTTCGAAATTGACTTTTATTTATTTTGAACTCAAAGGGAATGTCGAAAGTTGTAACTAGTTGAGAGGTTGCGCGGCTGTTGCATTTACACGCGTAAATATCCGCAATTGCGCGCGACCCGTTTCCCAAACACCGCACCTCTGTATATTCCTGGCAAAAGCTGTGGGCAAATGAGTTTCGAATCATTCGCCCGTTATTACTACGTTGAGTTTCAAGGTAAAGCAGCTTTAGCGATTTCGCTCTAATTACCGAGTCTCTATGTACCTACGCTTATCTACGAGTGTAATTCAAAAAGTACTTACTGTACTGTCGCCGTAGTAATCAAGGATGGCTACACAAAGATATACTGTGCATATTGCGACGTAGCATTTCTTCGATTTTTTAAAATGAAAATTCGAATTATTGACGATTGATATATTGAACATCATTAGTGTGGTTGACGTTCATTTATTCGACAGTTCAGAATGCGTTCATTTGTCCGAAGTTCATTTATTCGACTACTTCGTACGTTTGTACATAAGCGACTATGTATCGAAAGGCACCTTTTAGACTGCTCTTCAGTTCAACTAGAACATAAAGATGCTCGTAGAAAACTTGTATTCCGAGTGGATATCAGTATAGAAAATTCAGGATAGGTAAAAATGATTAACTACATTATTGATGGAAAAAATGAAAAATATTTATCACTTATACATTTTCAGTTGCATTTAGGAGTGTTTTATTTATTTTTTCCCTCGCTAATAAACCTGATTCCTAGTATCCGGAAGAATCTCATTTTATATTATAAAATAATTAGCAATGTATATATATTTAGTAGAATTAATTAATAATAAATTAAGCAGAAAATCAATTTAGCGATAACTTTATTGGATTGGACAAGTAGGGCAATAATAATGTCAATAATAAAATTTTGGATCCACTTGTATAATTAAAAAAATATAATATAAACTTTTGGAATACATATTTTATTTTCACGTTGAGAAATTTTATTTCAATAAGCGTATATTAATTTTTCAAAGCAAACTCTGATTTAACAATTCCAATTTGTGGCTGGAATTAAAAATGTAATATTAAATTTTGAAATAGTACAATTTAAGCAAACTCAATTAGAGTCAACAATTCATATTTTAGCTAGAATGAAAAATGTAATATTAACTTTTGAAATATTTCATTTTGTGGTGAAAAATGTTATGTCAATAATTAAATGGGATTTCGACAAAACGGCGCATTTCCATTTTTTAAAGCAAACTTAATTTAGGGTCAACAATTTCAATTTCGAGCTTGAATAAAAAAATTAATATTATCAAATAAGGTAAACAAATTTTGTTTTACAGAAATGAAAGTATCATAATAACAATGGCAGTCCTTGTTACTACCAATTTTACTAGATATGACGTTTTACTATAATTATAAAAGAAAGTGCAAAGAATCATTTATCAATGTGTAGGGGAGAGCGGGGTAAAAAAACTCAGCTTTTTGGTTCTTAATTTTTTTAACAATGTTCCCATACAGTTATTCGATTTCTAATAATGGATTCTCCAAGGTCAGCATTTGTAAAATCCACTACGATTTTTTTCAATGTGCGAAATTATCATTTTCACATTTTAATTTTATTTTCCAAAAAAAATTTTTTTGGGTAAAGTGCCCCGTCGGCGGGATAAAATTATCCCCTTGGTGGGGCGCTTTCCCTAATCACTATTTAAACAGTAACGCGAGAAAACAACGAATTTCTTGACACGAAAGCTTAAAATTTTTATATTCAGAGACATAGTCAAATTGTTCCACGAATAAATAAGTTTATTTCAAGTCTAGATTTCGACATTGAAAATAGAATTCAATTTCGTACTTTTCTCGAGGTTTTGGCAAAAAATTTGAAGATGAAAAAATTTAACATTGAGTTCTTATGGGAGGGTAGAATTGCCCCAAAGAGTAAATTTTTTTTGATAGGCTGTATCTTTGGTGCAAATTAACTTTCAGATGCGCGCGACCCGTCAAAATTTTCGTCTTTTGACAAAGATTGCAACTGTGTATCAATCTTGTAATGATTTGTTTGCATATTTTTTGTAAACGCATAATTGTTTAGCCAAAAAGTTACAAAAGCATAGATCGAAAATGACAATGTGCCAGAAAACGTTCTTAAAGCTATTTCTAAAGCCAAATTTGGGTGCCATTGGAAGGGCACGAACACAAACATAAATAATCTTTCTTAAAGCTAGTTGAAATGTGTCTCATTCCAATGATATTCAAGATCGGATGTTTTACCCCAAGGGTAAATTACCCCGCTCTCCCCTATAATAGTTTGTATAAGATTATATTGTGTTGAATTTATTACTCGTGATATACGTGTTTAATAATGTGTACAGAGATTAATAAGTCTAGTTAAAAATTGTATAAAATTTATCAGTGTCCAGGTAGTCAGTTGTGTAAAGTTTAAATACGCAAAATATATACAGCGTCGAGTGAATGATAAATTCATCAAAAACATGAACCAATATTTTTTACCTACCTTCAATTTTCTATACTGATATCTATAGTCAGAATACAAGCTTTCTACGAGCATCCTTATCTTGTAGTTGAACTGACGAGAAGTCCAAAAAGTGCCCCCTTCAATACATAATCGCTTATGTACGAACGTTCTAAGTAGTCGAATAAATGAACGTCGATCAAACGAACGCGTAAGACAACGTTGTAACAATTGATACATTGGACATTGAATATGTGGAAGAGTCGCTTATTTTCTTGTCGAAATATTGAATATTCGAATACAAGCTGATCGATATGATGAACTTACAGCGATAATACGTTTGTTCAATATATCGGTCGTCAATATTTTGAATTTTCATTTTCTAAAATCGAAGAAATGCTACGCCGCAATATGCACAGTCGATCATTGTATAGCCACCTGTAATCAGTTGTTGAGATCAAAGAAATGCATTATCATTGTCAAAAAAAAAGCGACGAGGCGAGAGAATGATCGTAGAGAAACATGCCCGTGTGGCAAAGAAAAAAAAAGCTCGTAAAGTAGTAGACCATTGAGCTTCGAGGAAATCTGAGATGTCAGTAGAGAGACAAAGAGAGAGAGAGAGACTCTGAGCCGAAAGAATCTGGGCGACTTCTTTTTTTTTTCGTCGGGGACACGTGCTAACGCGAAGAAAGAGCGAAGAAAAGATAAAAGCAAGCTCGCGAGGATTAATCAGAAACATCGAGAGCGTGCCGGCAATGCGCGATGCGCGCGCGCTCGTTTCTTTTCTCCATTTCCCCTTCACCTACACCCTTTGATGAGACCTTGTTTTTTTACCCTTACTTCGCTATATTTTTCTGGCCATTTTCTCTCCTTCCCGGCAGCTCTCTTAAGTAATTGTCATTTTCCTCTCGCCACGTTCCTCCCTCATATTTACTGCGAGTATACGAGGTAACGCATTTATTCCCTCCCCCTCTCCTTTCCCACTTCTAATTTACTAAGACGGACTTTCATACTGTGAGCATTAAACATTCCCATGATGTAAGGCGTTGGATGGAATTGTACTGTTATTTAGTATTCCGAGAAAGTCGCTGCTGCGCGGCGGACAAATCGATTACTCGCCGACCGCAGTTTCAATCGTAAACGACAGGTATGAGACTGCAACGAACAGAAACCATTCGATTCTCTTTCTCTCTCTATACCTCTTATTCTTATATATACGCGCGGTACGTATACCCCTTAAGTACGGTCGATTTCAATTTCAAGCCTGAATAAATGTTTCTTTCTCTCTGCGCTCGCTCGCTCGCTCGCTCTCACATTTCATTTTTCGCTG
Organism: Galeopsomyia nigrocyanea; assembly: GCA_035047105.1. Lineage (NCBI taxonomy): Eukaryota > Metazoa > Arthropoda > Insecta > Hymenoptera > Eulophidae > Galeopsomyia > Galeopsomyia nigrocyanea. The sequence goes on from JAWWMK010043072.1 coordinate 6,441, forward strand.
CCTTGCCCTTTATCGTTTCGATGGCTTTTGTGGTGCTTGACTAATCGTTCGCTAATTTGACGAAGGAATAATGTTACCAATGAAAATACGTTACTTTGCGATAACAAGATAATGATAAGGTGAAAAGTACAAAGTCATTGGGATTTCTACATTAATTTGTGCATTTTCTGTTTCAGGTATGTGAACTTCATCCCAAATAGGTCTCTAATCACTATACACGCATGTATAAATATCTAGATTTTTTTGAACCGACTACACGTATTTTTTCCGCGATTTTTATAATTGAGCGTTGGTAGCAGAAGATAAATTCGCAAAGAGGAAAGAGGCAAAAAAAAAATGCCAGTAGCAGGAAAAGAATGAAATATGCTTTACGTCGCGACGCCGATTTTGCACAGCGTCGCAGCTTGCTGCTATGAGCTTCGATTTATCTTCCATTCAAGAGAAGATTTTCAAGGGACGATCGCCTCTCTTTTATCTTTCTCCCCTTTCCGCCAGCAGCCGCGCGCGCTCCTGCACTATATTCCACTCGAGACCACATAATGCGCCAGCTTGTCAAAAAATTACTCGCAATCCGTTTAACATATTTCATTGATTGCAAAAGTCATTTTTCAGTCGCAAGTACGAGCGATAACGTCGAAAACAAAAAAAAAAAGCATTAGCGAGAAAAGCGCGGAGAGGAAAATCGGAGGCAAGAAAAATCGAAGTATATTACTTTGAAGACTACAAAGACAGCTACTTCATTAACAGAAGAGAGATCCGAGCGAGTTTATTTAGCAGTAAGAGAAAAGAATCATTAAAAGTTTTGCCGTTTCAAGACGAATCAGCAGCTGAAAATGTCGGCGCGAGAAAGAAAGAGCTACGAGTTTTCTTTTCACCCCAATTAAGAACGGAGTGCAAAAAAAAAAAAAGAAAAAAAATCGTACAAACTCAAATAAATGATCTCTTCTCCGAGAAATAATGGCAAGTTGGAAAGAGAAGAAAGCTTGAAAGGCCATAGCTGCGAGAGTCAATAAATTTAATTAAAAGAAAGTAAGCCGAAGAGTGGAGACGAATTAATTGGCGTGGAAAAGAAGTTTGATAGCGAGGTCGGAGGTGAATTCTCAAAGTAGAAAAGCAAGCAGCACGTAGGGAAACGGGAGAAGTGGGGGTGGGAATAGAGTTGACGATCATCGCAATTTGTCCGTCAAGGAGTCGGTGAGGAGTCTGACACGCCGCGCCGCCGCCGCCGCCACTCCAAATTCACGATTGCGCGACGAAGGGAGATTCAACGAGCGAGGGTCTTGGAATAATTAACCGAAACTCTCGAGCGATCGGGATGCGAGTCGACAAACAACCCAATTACGTGGCTAAACATCGAGTGCCACTTTACTACTCCGACCACCACTGTCCTACTCCACGATGCTCTCTTTCTTTCCTATCCGTTTACTCAGTCCAAACTTTTAACGTCATTCTCTTGCATTTTCCGTTTTTTTTTTTCTCTTTCTCTCTTTCTAATTGCACGTTGTTACTTTTAATTGCGCTGTTCGCGAACATTCGACACATAGTTTCGGATAACAGGCACGATAACTGGCAACTATTGGCTTAAGAATCAAGAAAGCCGTAGTATCGCAAAGTGGTATTTGCATATTTATCCACGGTAGACTTTAGCTCGCGAAGCTCGGCAGTGAAAGTTCATCAGTTACCGCTTGCCCGCCGTCGCCGTCGTCGCGTCGTCGTCTCCCTTCCAAGACGTGCAGAAAAGAGTAATTAAACCAGCGCTTAATCTCTGGGCGATAAGAACGAAATTATGTTTTGTCGCTATATGCCTCGCACATTTGATTACGTGAATATTACTGGTTATAATGACTAACCCGTTTAATTTTCCGGACTTGCTCTTCGTGTTCGCGAGAGCTTGTCGAGTTAAATTCACTCATTTGTATAGAGCTCAGCCACATGTATTTCAGCATTTATCTTCGGTTGTTGAAACGAAATTAGCATAGAGGAAGAATATAGTTTCAGCGCCAGGAGGAATAGAATACGTAATACCCAGAAAGAGAGAGAGAGAGAGAGAAAGAGGAAAAGAGAGAAAAAGACTGGTGTAGTAATACGAAGAAAAGGAAAATAACGTGAGCGCGTTTTATCGAGTAAATTTTTATTTGGAATGTAAATAGAGTAACGTCGATTTTAAAATTCCCACCTCAACAGCGCACATAAATGTTTTCATACCAATCGGCTTCAAATGGAATTCGCAATGGATTTTTTTTTATTTTTTAGCATCAATTCACGGCTCTTTCGACTCGTGTATATAACATTGCTATTTTCCAATTTTGGCGAGGTCCGCGATTGGAAAAAAAAATCCGTAAAAATGCATCGAGGGGCTTAGAGAGGGATTTTTTTTTTATTTATCATTCGTAACAACATCAGCGTTCGTATTTTTCGGAAAATATTTTGGTATTATTTCGTTATATAAAAATGCGAAATAAAACTGCAGGAAAAAAAATATAGCCTTGTTTTTCTAAATCCTCTTGGCTGGCAGACTATTTGTTGACTACTACTACTCGTTCTGGTTTTATCATAAGCTTTTAAAAATTGACGAGGCTGCGAGTATAGGTCGCTAAATTGTCGTTAGAGAGCGGGGAATTGACATTATGAAATGATATCTGTCCACGGCAGCAGGGACCGAAATAAAACAGGCAAGGGAGAGAGAGAGAGAGAGAAAAAAGAAGAAGCTGGCAAGCTCATCCTTCCCCCAAAATATATCGCAAAGCCGTGAGTGAGAGAGAGAGAGAGAGAGAGAGAGAGAGAGAGAGAGAGAGAGGGCAGAGGGAGAAAAAAATGTAACGTGTTCTTTCGCGCGAACAAGATAATGCGCGTGGCAAAGACAGAGTGAGAGAGAGAGAGAGAGAGAGAGAGAGCTCGGCTGGCTTCGGTTAGCTCCGCGAGTTGTCGGCGGTCGATAGAGCAAACACGACCGCGCCCCAACCCCTCCAGGGGGCCTCTCTCTCTCTCTCTCTCTCTCTCTCTCTCTCTCTCTCTCTCTCTCTCTCTGTCTCTCTGGCGCTTATTCACTCTCGCACACTCGCGGCTCCAGAGAGAGAGATGTATATGTCGCCGGCAACGGCCCGACGGAATATCATAATTATTACAGGCTCGTTACGCCGATGGCCCCGCAGGCCGAAAAGTTGTGCGCGCTCGCTCGCTCAGACGCTGATGATGAATTATGAACGAACCTCCTCTCTCTCTCTCTCTCTCTCTCTCTCTCTCTCTCTCTCTCTCTCTCTCTCTCATTCGGTTATGTCACACTGCCGGCTAAATTTCACGATATTCAAATTCGACTACATACAGTGTGTATCACACTGACGCAGAAATAGATAAACCGACAAGAAAAACTTTTCGAGTGATACTTGAAGAAAGCGACTTTGTCGAGCACGCGTAAATTTGGTATGCAGCTTGAGCTGCTCGGAAGTTTTTTTTTTCCTCGCTATATATCACATAGTCGCTTATTCAGCTTCGCGAAGACCAAAAGCAAAACTCTAGCGCGGGAGTTAGCTAAAGTTCCAATGAGAGACAAAGGTGTGCCATTATCTCATTGTCGGCGTGGTGTTTCATTAGCGGCGCGATTTTGCGGGTGAGAGTGGGAGGGAGCTGCCGCTGCAGTCAGCCGTCGGATAATTCGACGATTTTCCAGCCACTTGAAATAGCAGGGCTGCTGCTGCTACTACTACTACTACTATAGCACGTGAGATAGAGAGAAAGAGGTGAGCTCAAAGCTTGAGTGCAAGCGGTAATTAAAATTTCATTACGCGGCGAGGCGCTCTCGGAATTATTTAGGGCGCGAGTTAATCTTTCGAGCCGCGCGCTCAATGGAATTTCAAAATAGCCCGCTATAAAGCTGCTTATCAGGTACAACGTGCTGCATTTCCAACGAAGTCTCGTTCTTCCTCCAAAAGTGGGGAAGCTATACTGCCAGAACCGATGTCCGATGAGATTTACAACGCGCGTATACCGATTTTACGAGAACGACGTTCTCGCGAAAAGTGCATAATATAAGCGTGGCGGCCGGAAAGCAAAGTTAATAAGGAAGATATGTGATGAAACGATCGATCGGGACAAGAAGTACACAGCCGCTGCTCGCGCTAGCGAGACGAATTTCTCCGGCAACTAGCTTATAATACTCTCGGGGTAACGCAGTTTAATCAAACTCAATCTAGGGGAATGGCAATAGACTGCGAGAGCGCCACATGCGCTCTCGCGGCGCGCGCAAACCAGCTCCTCGCCGACTTCATCATGAGATCCCACGCCGCCGCCGCCGCCGTCGTCGTCGCTGCCTCGTGCATTTAATTAATAATCCAGAGAGAGAGAGAGAGAGAGAGAGAGAGAGAGAGAGAGAGAGAGCGCCAGAGGATGGTTGGTTATTAATATTCGAGGCGAGTTAACGCGCGTAGTAGGATTCGTGGATATTAAGCCAACGGTAGCTCGCGGGCGCGTATTAAAATTCTACGACAATGTCTTGTATGAATGGGTGGAGAGGGGTTAAGATGCCTTGAGTCCATTCTCAAACTTTTCTAATTATAATAGCTAATACAAAATTCAAATTTACATTCCTTATACGTCCCTTTTGTCAGCTGCTGCCTCGTCTCACTCCCTCCCCCAATAGCTTTGCTTGCTGTCTCTATTCGTGACTCTCTTAGCTCGCATACATCCCTCACCTACCCCCTTCGTCTTCGAGGAGGCACGTAGGACGAGCGAAATTTCGAGAGCACGAGCCGAGAATATCGGGGCTGCATTATGGCATCGTCGATTAAGCCGCACGCAACTTCGACTAAGGTATTATGTATGTATGTATGTGTGTGTGTGTGTGTGTGTGTGTGTGTGTGTGTGTGTGTGTGTGTGTGTGTGTGTGTGTGTGT
>JAWWMK010043093.1:0-11320 GCA_035047105.1 Galeopsomyia nigrocyanea
ATATATTGCTACTGGCGCTAAGCTGTATTCGGTGTATTCTATTAAGAGTTGATCGCTTTTGAAGCTGAGAGCCGTGCGATAGAACAAACGATATTGCTCTTTGCCCGATCAAAGTTGTTCGGTCTTTTAGTATTCATTTTTGCTCCTCTTCTTCGCGATCAAAAGGGCACGAAAATTGATACAGTCTACAAGTTGCCTCAAGCGCCATTCGAAGCACTACTTACTTCGAGGCTCTGGATACTTCAAACACGCTTCAGTTGGGAAGTGAAGTCGCTGGCGAATAACGATTGGCATGCATATGCAACATTGATGAATGGGAAATTAGAGTGACGTTAATGGGGCAGTGACGTCCTAATAAACATCCGGCTAAGATCACAAAGATGGCATAATTTGCCGGCTAATTGGATGCAAGCTCGACGTTATACTTGGCTTGAATATTAATCGGACGCCTTTCCCCGAAGCGATTTGTAAAAAGGAATTTTTGATCAGTTCGCCGAAGAAGCTACGGACGCTGCATTGGTAACTTTCAGCCAGTAAATATGACATCACATTTCACTCGGCTGAACAAACAACTATTCACCTCAGGAAATCCAGCTACTCTCGAAAGGCTCAGTGGCTGTTCGAAATTCAATCGAGTCGAGCACATAAATCAACCCCCGCCCGCACTAAAAGAAAATAATCCTTGCCCGTCAAAATCACTCTTTCTCGCCTCCTCCCCCTTTGCCGCAATAAGCGAGCTCGATATCGAATGCAGAGCTTGCGCAAGCGTATCGATGGTATCGCTCGGCGCGGCGTCGTCCGAGACAGCGGGGGGGTCAAGGCGAGAAGGGAGCCAGCCGCTGCCTTGCCCCCGCCCGACAACGAGGCTGAGATCGATTCGCCAACTGTTGAGCGAGATAAACGGCCAGATGTGTACGTGTGACTACTCGAATGGTCTTTTGTGCGCGCCGCGCTAAGAGGTTTCGATGAGGGAGGCGAGCGAGCGAGAGATCGCGTCGCGGCTTCAGAACCTGCCTGCTGAACCCGCTTGAATTATAGATGGCTTAATCAAGCGGCTACGCGCCTTGTGAATCTTGCCGGGGCAGCTTGCATTTTTCACGAGCATGCTTACGCTCGTTCATGCGTTATGATTTATTCTATTATGCGAGCTCGGATGAGCCGATTGTTTATTTAGCATGCGCGCGAGAATTGCGTCTGCGGAGAAACCATTCCCTCTTTCGAGTCGGATGAAAAGGGAAGCGAATGAGAGAACTAAGAAGGCCAGCTATATATCTGATGGAATGGCAATTTAGTTCAAATAAAAACGCGAGCCATCCTCATTGGATCGCTCGTTCCATTATCATCTGCGGACTTTTAATATCGAAGGATCTGCCGTATAATCTCCGAAAAGAGAGAAAGCAGTAGCGCATATCTCTCTCTCTCTCTCTCTCTCTCTCTCTCTCTCTCTTTCTGCCTAACGACTTCCAGCGACGATGCGGGCGGCGGATGCAAAGCGGAGAAAGAGAATCACCCCTCCATGCCGCCTCGGCCCGTCCCATTAACCCAGTATTTTTCTACTTCAGCGAGCGCCCTGCAAAACAGTTCATTACGACGGCGAGGCGAATGCCCGGCTTTTTCTTCTTCTCGTCGTTGTCGTCGTCGTCGTCGTTGTTGTTGTTGTTGCTGCTGCTGTTGCTGCTGTTGCTGTTGCTATTGCTGTTGCTGTTGAAAGGTTCACTGTGCGCCTTGCGCTTCTTTATCTCTGACTTTTTGGCCCTGCCGGCATCGCCAAGGCAATTATACTCCGGCGTTGTGCGTGCAGCCCAAAGAGCTCTGAGATTATCAAATGCTTTCGTCAGAGATAGCAGTACTCGCTATTAACTCGCTTGCTTGCTTTCGTCGTCGGCTACTTTTGACTATTTCGCAAATCGCAAGCAATAATTCCAATTATTCTTCGGAGCTTACGAAACCAGCTTAGAGGCAGCACTGTAATCATTATCTTCGTCGCTGACGAGTCCAATACAACGTTCGCGAAGAATTCCAGCGCTGCAGTAAATTACTTGTGTGTTTCAAATGCTCAGTTGGAGCGCGATGGCGTCGTCGCGAGCACAAGAAATGAAGCCATCAGAGTCACTGTAGCGTCCGAGAGGACTCGTTGAGTATTCCACTGCTGGCGGGTTTGATTAAGCCTGACGCAGAGTTCACGCTACGTTCCACTCTGCTCTCGTACAGCTTTTTAATGTGTGCTTTTAATCAAGCCTGCTTTTCCTGCATATAGCGCTGACTCTTTTTTTTATTATCCCTCGTATCTCCGGAATCTCGCAGTAGGTTAATCGGGGGGATTATATGCTTATTCAGATGCGCACCTAGCCCTCCTCAGTCTATGTCTTGTTCCCCGCCGAAAGCTGCCATGCCGCGCCGCCTCACCTTATACTCTCAGCCTCTTTGTATTATGCTTTCTTTGTGTACACTCTGCCTAGCTGCGCTTCCATGCGAGTTAAATCAAATTACTCGCGGCTTTATCGCTCCTCATTATGTTGCATTAATAAATCCTAACAATTTTCCTAATTAAATGGCTTTCACGAGGCTTCAGTCGCGCTAGCTGCTAGGCACCCTTATTCTTTTTTACATTGCGCTATCTTATTATGCACGTAAATAAGGACCAACCGCCGTTTTTACGAGCTGCTTATCCGTTTTTACCAGTATTTTTATACTTTTCCAGTCTTTGCCCAACGGTATGGGATCTCTATCGATCGGCCGCTTATCCATCAACAAATTTTTACCCTCCGCTTCTTACTTTTAATTTAGCCCGATCGCCCCCCCCCCCCCCGCTCCCCCTTCCCCATTTTTTATTTTTGGTGTGCTTACCTCAGGCACCTATCAGTATAACTTACTTCTTTCCTTCCTGTATGTGGCGCACCCAACCCTCGCTTTTATCCGATCCCCCGGATTTTCCGGCTCCTTTTGTTATTTTTTTATTCCACGCGATCTGTTATTATATTTGATAAGGTTGCAAGTAAATTAGGCAAGCTACTTCGATAACCTGAGGTTTTGAGCAGGTAAAATCACTTTTGCTATTCATTTGTATTTAAATACGTGTTTCTGTAATTGATTTGAACGCTTTAATAAAGAGTCTATTCGCGTTGAACAATTGATAATTCATGTTTGATTGTTGTACCAATATTTGGCAAAATTATAAACTTGACCATTTTAGCGATAATTTTTACGGAAAATTTTATTTTGCTGCTCATAATCCTTCTTTTAAGTTAAAACTTATTTGATTTTTATATAAAATAACAGCGTCGGATAAGGAGCTGGAAAATTCGAAACAAATAAAAAACACATACATAAAACTCTATATAAATACCCTTGTACTTGAACCTTCTACTCACCTTTCATTCCGATTGGGTCTCTCGAAGCGCGTACCTCACACACAACATCGATCCGTCAGCCAAGCTTCCAAGTTCGAGGCCCAACTGCTGGGCTCTATAGGTATAAGCTTTTTATTGATGTGAGACTAGCACAAATAAAAGTGCCAAATACGTGTTCTTAGAAAAAATTTAGATAAAGTGTGAGTTTGAACTTGATCAATATTCACGAGAAAACCATGATATTGTTGATTAAACAAGAAAATGTCGGCTTAATCTTCACAAGAGCTTTATAATCGTTGTGTTGTTGAAACTGGCAAAATCCCAATACGAAAGCTCTATCGAGCATGAAACATTGCCGAAGCAACAAACCACAGTAAGAGTCGTTGAATGCTGCCTAGATGATTGAATAGCATTTAAAAAAATGAAAGCCATTAATTTTTGATAGAAGATGAACAACTAAGCTCACAAAAACGCTGATCAAAGCTCGGCCGTAAATCTTCGGAAGCACTCCGACAATTCACAACTGGGCTCTTGGCCGACGGTCATTCCAAACCGCGCTATCCCTTCAGGCAGATCTTAGGCGCATGCGAATTCCCAGTAGCTGGTGAAGAGAGAGAGAGAGAGAGAGAGAGCGAGAGAGAGGAGGGATGAGATTCTCTCTCGCGGACACGCCGTGCATCAACAAGACAAAGACTGCAGCGGGCGCGTTTCGGCCTCATTAACGCGCGGTCACGCAGCCGCGCGGCATCGCCAATCCTCGTGGGGCTGAAAGACGTCCGAGAATCGAGGTCGACAGATGCAGCTCCTTTATATACGGCCGCAATTACGCCACCCCCCCCCCTCCCCCCCTCACTCACTCTCTCTCTCTCTCTCTCTCTCTGCGCTGTTTATCCACGCGAGATGGAATTTTGATGCCTCGCCAACAGAGATATAACTGCAGATATCCGTGAGTGTGCCCACTCAGTTCGAAGTGTCTTGCTAATATTTCATCGCCTAGCGTCTGACCGACGTTGATCCGTACTACTTGAAACTACTACCAACAATGGAAAACTTATGATGATTAATCGCGATGGAGATTCAGGCCTTTTGCTCTTATATGTGACTATTATATAATTTTGAATCAATCGATTGAAAATTTGGTCCGATCGTAATCGTTTTTAAATTTTAAATTCACATTTTCATTTAATCAATATTTCAATAATTTTTTTTCGAACTTTAATGTTCTCCATATTTCTGAAATTTTAAGACCGATTAAAGCGCAGCCATATTGTCAAGATTTTATATTATAAACGAACCGCAGCGTGAGGCATTCCCTTGCGCGCGTTGCGCGCTATAAAGTCCTAGTATATTTATAAAAGCATATAGGTATTAGCTTATAAATATTTATGAAATTTTCACGAAAAGCTATATCACTCCAGAGCATTCTGAATAATTGGCCTACTTTAGCGTTAAAAACCTTAACAAGTCGATATTATAGTGTAGTATTGATGTTTTGAATAAGATCTTTTGGACGAAATCAGTTGGGATTATTGTGCCTGTTATGAAAGAAAATATATTGGAGATGTTAGCTGCATTTTCATATGATATGTATGTCGGGATATGTTAAAGTGTTAATAAAAAATGGCAGGTAGCATTTGCTTTTGAATGTGCTGTCTTGAAAATGAATAGCAGTCTCGGTAGAGCGCGAGATCAAGGCCATTCGCAGGCAGTGCACGTGAGCTCTCAGCCGCAGCAGCTGCGGCTGCTTGGTTCTCGAAAGGAGAACGCGAGCTGCGAGTGCAGTCGTGTGCATTTCCACGGCTCCTCCTCCCATCACTTGTTGATGATTTAAACGATGCGCGGGCGCGTCTCCACGACCGACAATGCGAATGCTGTCAAAGCAAATTAAGCTGTTGCTAACTATATATAGGGATATATGAGCAGAGCTGAGCAGCTGTATTTTAATTAACCAGGCGTATTCATGCCCTTTCTTACAATGACTATCTCAGCTGCTGCCGTTCGCTCTCAAACGCTATTGCAGTCTCGCTATCACTCGGAAATTCACCAAAATAGCTTGTGAATTTCGGATACAAAAGAATTCTTTTCGCGCTAAAGTCCGAAAATGTAATTGCGAAGCTCAGCTTTGTTGCAATAAACTGCTGCTGCTGCAGCAATTCAATTTTAATCAAAGTGCCGCCTGAAAAACTCGTGTAGCGTGAATTTGCAATTTCGCGAATATAATAAAGTTAGCTTCGTCCGCGATACTGATTGGAGAGGAGTGAGATGCGCGCGCACGCGTGGTTGTATGGCTTAATCGAATAGCGAATCATATCCAATTAGCGAAAATTGCAGGAGTTTACAAAACTCGGGCAAACGAGATTCCAGTCGTCGGCTATACATTAATTCTGGCAAAGTACCAAAGGGCGCACGAGGACAATTCCAACAGGTGTAGATCGCAGTGCAACAAGGCGATTTTACAAGTGGTGTGCGGCTGGCTGGCAGGCAACAGCTCGACTTCTCAACGATCGCTCAGCAAAGCCTACAGCGTCGCAGCTAGCTTCGCACCCATCCATTATCTCGACGTCGTCGTCGTCGTCGTCGTCGTCGTCGTCGTCGTCGTCGTCGTCGTCGTCGTCGTCGTCGTCGTCCACCTGGGAGCGCCGCACTGCGGCACAGACACAGACGCACAAACAGACCGAGAGCGGGCGAGCGCGGCTGAGTGAGCGAGTAGCGGAGGGGGGCTACTTTACCTGACGCAAATGCATAAATAACCTCGCTCGCCACACCGGAAATTTACGAGCTCAACGAGTCGACCAATTGAAATACAGAAAGGCTAAGCGTCCTGGCAAATCGAGAAAATTATTCGGCCAGCGACGCCCGAGCACGCCGACGCCGACGCCGCCACTCGTTGACCTTAAAACCAGGCTAAAGGTGCAGAGAAAGCTTGCCTCGTTAATACGGCCCTCTTTGCCGTCCATCTCTCGCTCTGACTTTCCATTCTCCCTGGCTTGCTTTTGTGCTACTGCCTCGCGACTATATGCTGTACGTATACATGCATATGTGTACCTCACATCCACGCGATATTCAGCTCTCCCTTTTTTCACGGGCAGGCGAGAGAAAAATCCCACTTTTTTCTCCTTTTTTCGTGAAGGAAAAGCCCCTCGCGGATCGAATGGTTATTGAGATTTCGTTGAGCTTTTTCGACCAAGGTGTTGGGCAAAAGCCCCGTGGCTTCGAGTCCGATCCTAAATAAACGTCCCTTATTATTTGGGTATATTTAACAAAGCTTTTTGTTTGTCACTCGGCTTCTTTCATGTACTAAAGAGAAAAGGGGATTTTTTCCGTGCTCGCTCGCGAGAGAGAAGAAAGAAAATTGGCAGCGCGCTGTAATTCGAGTTCAAAAAGCTCTGCGCGAATTATATCGCACCGCCAGAGATGGATCGCTTTCTATGCTGGCGCTGCTAAAGGGGGAATGAGCGAAAACTCGTGAGTGGCATTTGAAGCGCGACGTCGTGATGCGAGCAATGCCGAGCTGCTGAAAAAAAATCTCTGGCGAACTTTAAAAAGAGCTTTTTTCTCTGTAAATAAACTAAGAAAAAAATCATAATTGCGCACACGTTGGTCGCCCAATTATTTTGTCATCTCACGTAGATGGGAACATTCACTCGTAATGAGCTCGTGCAATCGAACAATTGCACAGGATTTATCGTTGAATTTCGATTCCATTACGTTGTGCACGACGTGGAGTGGCAAAGTAGTGCTTCGCGCGCGCGCGCATATCTCGGCGAAAACAATGCAACTCTCCAGGCAGCCTCGTTCCACATTGCTTTTCATTTTTTTTTGTTCGCGTCTCATTCGCTCGTCTTTGTGCTCGACCGACGAGCAGAATAGCCAATCGAACATAATGCGCGCGCGCGCCCGCGCACGGGAATGAGGAATCGCGAGAGTTGTGAGCTTCTCGGGTATTGGATTTTTGTTTCATCGGCTAGTATTAGCTTCCATTTTTGCGGTTCGCCTTTTAATATGAGGCTCTTCTTATTGCAACACGTTAATTGGGCGAGCAATACTGCGTGCAATTGAAAACAATATTTTTCAATGTTTAATATGAATTTATTGCATGGAGTTATTACAAAGTAGAATGATGAGATAGCATGTGTATTTGTGAGACTTTTATATATGTTATACGGCGAGCTATAAAAAATCTTGATGGCTGGAGTATATACAAGCAATTTGTCGACACGAAGCTATAGATCAAATTTCGTAGATGTAGTATTCAAACGATAAGTAGGATAAAAAATATTAGGCAATTTGCGTGCTTGCCTGTTGAAATAATAAAGACGGCGAGAAAAAAGGTAGCAGTGGATTCTCGGGGCTGAACTTTCAATTTGAGCGCAATAGAAATAAAGCAGCAACACGAGCAAACCAATGGGCAGCAAGAGCAGAAAGCCTGCTCTTTTATTCATCTCATCTGGCACTGCAGCAGTGGAGCAAGCGGCAAATACTCAAGGCAGCCTCCTTCCTCTACCCACACCTCCACTACCTTCTCTCTCTCTCTCTCTCTCTCACACGCACATACACAAACGTACATAAATGAGCTGACCGTGGCGCTTTCAGTCCATTATCCATGTACGAATCCGAAGCTTGTGCTTGCGACGTATGCCAGCAGTCGTTATATACGTCATTTCAGCACGTCAGAACGAGAGAGAGAGAGAGAGAGAGAGAGAGAGAGAGAGAGAGAGAGAGAGAGAGAGAGAGAGAGAGAGAGAGAGAGAGAGTCGTGCGCGTATTGATCGGACGCTTGCTCTACTGCCAGCGACTTTTCGCTCGCGCTTTTCCGCTTTTGCCCTTTTTTTCGCGCGCGCTCTTTCACTCCCTCATTGTGCACTGTTTCGCGCGCTCGCCGCCGAGAAAATAATAAAAAGTGATAAGCGCCGGGAAATGGTCGCCGGCAACGAGTGATAAATAACTAGCCGCGTCACGCGACAGCAAAAGCAAAAAAAAAAGAACAGACTCGACATGCGGGCCAGGAAGGAGTTTACAGTCGACGGACTACCTTGACGAATGTGAATATGGACAGTTGAATGTGATGAATATGATGAAGTTCTTTTGATCTATTAAAATCTCACGTTAGCTGTTATCTTTTTCCCTCGCACGAAAATGGCTTTTATAACTGGGGCAAAAATGAATTGCTTTTGTATACGATTTTGATGTTTACATGAATTAAGCGTCCTTTAACAAATATTTATAAATTTTTAGATACGCAGAAAATATGAAATTTAATTATTTGATACAAACAGAATGATATTTCGATAGAAAACTTTATTTCTAGAATAATTGGCTTTCTGTTGGTTTCATTCAAAGGCACATTGTTGTTATAAAACAAGCCCGCTACTGTCAGATAAAATTGCATTTTTAAATCTCGATCAACATCAAGCTTCTTTTTATTATTGTAGAAAGGCTATTTCACTGGTGAAATTGGTTCGATTGCTCAGTTGCCCATATGGAAAGATAAAAATGATTATCGAGAAAATTTGCAATTGATCATAAAAGAGAACTGAAATGAGCCATATAAATGCGTGAAATAGAAATTGAATAATAACAATAGTAGCGAGAATAAGCCATCAAAATTGCACCTTAAGTACAGCAGCGAACCATCGCTCGCGAGAGATGCCAAAATTCCAGCAAAGTGGATTTATACCAATCTGATTTGGAGTCGGGGACGCGCGTACATATCTCGGACGTTCGGATGCGGTTTATGGCGCAGCCGCTGCGATTGACGTGCGTATACGCGGGAAGTATGGCTTTTATTCGAGCTTGTGCGGGCAAAAAAAAGTACTTTCGCTCTCTCTCTCTCTTTGACCCGGCGAAGGCGAAAAATGAAAGCACTCGAGTTAAGTAGGCGGTTTTTTTTCAAGCTCTTTTTGTTGTTTTTTTTTTTGTTATCCGTCGAGTTAATTGGATACTCGTAGATCGGATTGTATTTTAATTGTAATTTGAAAGAATTTTTGTGTTGAAAATGTACATGGAATGTATCTCAGGTATTATTTTGGTCGTTTTCAGCGTTCCTAAAATAGTTGGATTAAAATTAAAGCCAAATACTTGAGGTTTTGCTGGAACGTAGCTTTGTTTTTTTGCATGAAATGAGATAAATAAAGCAGAACCGCGTAACTCATGAAAATGAATAAATTTTTTGTCCAGAATAAAATCCCAGCCCTATCTGGAAATTGAATATTCAAATGAAACAGTCTGTTATAAGTTATGTTGAGCTGTCACGTTGTTGTTGCTATTAATTTTGAGAAAAGTAATAGAGTCTATATTACTGAGAATGTTGAAAATAAAAGTAAAGTCTGGGAAAAAATATACCACGGTTTCATCAACTAAAGTTCAGCATCAAAGAGAAATGGTTGTTGCGCAATTGATCCCGAGGAAAGTTAAAAAATTGAAAAGCTCGAATGGCACGCGCTGTGAATCGCAGAAGAATCGCAGAAGAAGAGCACTCTCACAGAAATTAATTCAGCTGGCAGAATCGCGCAGACCGCGTTGCTTCCTTGGCTATAGATCCAACAATGCCTCGCTATTAGTTGGCTGGCGTCGAATCGAATTCCGACCATTTTTTAGTGTCCTTCGCCAGCTTGCAGCTCAATCAGCGCGGCCTGAAATACTTTTGATTGCGGCAAAAGACGTCGCTTGTGTGTACGTATACACGGATAGACTGCAGCTTCGCAATGACGCCCGCGGCCTGGGGACGCCGGGGATTGATCTTGAGCTTTCTTCCCATCGCTGTGCTTTATTACGTTGAGCTTCGAATAATGAGGATTTTCAATGACTCTTTGTGCATCAAGTTCGTGAAGGTTTGCCTTTGTCGATCTCATTCATTGGCTGACTGACAGCTGATAAGCGACGGCGAGCTAAAATAAAGCTGAACCCCGTGAAGCTTCTGTTGTCATCTTATTTGTACGCATCAATGCGCAGAGAGCTCGCTGCTGTATAGCTATTCGTACAAAGACAGCGTACCTGCTAGATGAATAACTTGAGCTTTATTACGCCGAGCTTCGACAATGGAGATTCATCTCAATGACAATGGCTGCTCTTTGTGGCTAAACTTGCTCTTTTGTCAATCTCGTTTATATCTTCTTCCAGGTGAAGCTGAACGAGAACGAGAGCGAGGTATTCTTGTTTGTGCAAAATCCAAAGCTGAACGTTAGGAAGACCTGCAGTGAAATGAAAAAGAAGAAGTTATTACCCAAGCTCTCTGCCGACCTCGACAATTTCCAGGAAAGTGTATTTCAAAAAGCTTTTTCATCGACAAACTTGTTTGAAATGAAGGGTCTCGTGTGCGCAAGGCAATTTGATTAGGTTCAACTTTTAGAGAAAATGCTCATGATGAGCGCATGCTCCGCGTCGTCAAAAAATTGCATATTACACACTGCAGCGAAGGGCTTTTCTGAAAAATATTAATAACGGAAGAAAAATAAGCAACCGCAGCGTCGGCGGGCAAAGAAAAAAAGCTCATTGCGAAAACTACTTGATTCAATGGAGCTACTTACACGCTCTCGGCTCTTCTAGCGCACAGGGGCGACCCTCAAGAGGGAAAATATCAGCTGCAGCTCGTAAACCGCGCGAGAGCTATAGAGAGCAAATTTCCAATCGATAGCCACTTTATTCGGGCGCAAAAGTGCCTTTTGCGGACGCGCCAACTATCGGCTGAGGAGATGTGTAAAAGCAACTTTGGAATTTGCAAAGGAACGAGAAATAAGAAAAAAGGAGAGAAACTTTATATCTTCTTGCTGTCCTTTGTTCATCGTCACGCAGATTCTCCACGTCGTTTGGCCTAGACGAGGCTTGGCGACGGCCGAGTTTCAGTTCGAAACTCTGTAAACACGGCGATTAGCGCAGCTTGCATTAAAAACGAGACAGAGAGAGAGAGAGAGAGAGAGAGAGAGAGAGAGAGAGAGAGAGAGAGCGAGAGAGAGAGAGAGAGCGAGGCGGTG
>JAWWMK010043104.1:0-11317 GCA_035047105.1 Galeopsomyia nigrocyanea
TATATATATGCACTCGAGGGATCCTGTTGAACATCGTTGCGTTTTCATCCTTTAATGGGCGAGAGGGAGAGACAGAGAACTGGTTTTTTTTTCTTGGCGCTGCCAGTAGAAGTGGCCTGCGCACCCGAGCTCGGGGCTCGCAGACTTTGCACAGGCACTTTTTTTTACTAGCGAGAAGAAGAAATTCGAGTCCAATTATCAAGCCATTGCTCATTCTTATTCTTCTTCGGTTTGCCGAGCTAGCCGTCTTCTATTTCCTCGGAGGGGGCAAACATGCTAGAAAGTGGGGAGTAGACGATCGACGGCTGCGGTCACCTGTCACTCCTTCATTTGCCCGAGCTAGAGAGAAAGAGAGAGAGAGAGAGAGAAAGAGAGAGAGAGACTATGTTTGCACGTGTGGGTAACCGAAGAAGAAGAGGAGAGCCGATGCGTACACACTGCACATCGAGCTGCACATGCGTCGTTTCTATATAGCGAAGCGATATATCACCCTTATACTGCGGACTTTCCATTATCGTCGCGTTGCCAAACTATTTGTTTTTCTTAATCCCATTGTAGCTCTTCTCTCTGTTTGCTCCCGCAGCGACAGTCGCAGCATCGTCACCGCCAGCGGCTATTTCCAGATTGAGAAAGTTAACTCTGGCTATAATTTTTATTATCGTTGCTTTCGCAATTGTATAAAGACTCACTCTCGAGAAAGCTAATTGATTTCTCAAATGCTTTACAATATATATATTTCGCTACACGAGCGAATACACATGCATCGAATCGAATCGCGTCTTTTCCTATGAATATTCTCGACACGCCGGCAGCAACCGCATGACTGATATCGGCTATTGAAATTCTTTACACGTTTCATATATGTACTGAATGGACTCTGTTATATTTGATCAATGTAGATTGATCTATAAAGTCTTATAGACGTTCACCTTATAAATTCAGGTTCAAGGCGATATATAGTCATGACTCATGCATATATAGATTTATTCTAAGCATTTGTTCACGCCACGGCGGCGAGAAGCTCAAATTTCAATTTAAATCTCTGTGTATAATCGAACGCACAAATCCTTATAATTCGATTCCGAAAAGATATTCTCTCGGTCTATAAATTCATCCGATTGGATGGATTATGTACTATACGGTATCGCTGCTCGAACAAAGAAAGTATCGCGCAAAGAGAAAGGATGTGCATGATCGTGATGGCGGATATACAAGATAACGCTTCGATTGCGTTGGCAAATCTTTTGATGTACAGTATTATATATACGAAGAGCTTTGGCACGTGCGCGTCGTGGCTGTGGCTCGGCGCTCGGGAGGTCAGTGCACCACGCGCTCTCGAGTCGCAAGACCATCAGGACTCCGAAACGGCTGTGAATTGTATGCGAGTGTATGCGTGAGTATCACGGCGACCGCGGGGCTACGGGGTACCCTCGAGACTGCGTGCATGCGTGCGTACGTGTATGTGACGGTAATCTTACGGCACACGCACGCTATTTTTGGAATTCTCTCGTTATTTTTTTATATTGTCGCGGCGACTTTCTTGGGTGCGTGTAGATACTGTTATTGATCTCGGCATCGGTTCACTATAATTAATTAACCAGCGATGTACCATTCATTCGGATGGGCAATTGAAAAGATTATCCGGAAAAAAAATTGATTACGATTGAAATTTCATATTGATAAAGGGGAGGAATATCTACGGAAGTATAGGTTAAAATTTACGAGAGCGCAGACACCTGGCAGTAGCGCGAGGGGTAGCAGCGCAGAGAGAAAATCGCTGGGGAGGTAGTCGAGGGGAAAAAAAACCGCCTAAGGGTTAGTTTTTTTTTTCTGCGAATTCCACGCTCGTCGGATCGATAGTCGTCGTCGAGCGCGCGTGTTTTCGAGGAGTTCTGGTTTCTCTTACGTGTGCAGTGTGTGTGTATATGTTCTGTACGGGTGGCTGCTTAGGAAAGTGGGTGACGCATTTATGAATTCATATATCGATCAAGCAGCTCTTGAACGACACAAAAAAAAAAACGGAAACTTTCTTTCGACTTTCATCGCCGAGAAAAAAAGTCTCACATCAAAAGCTGATAAACTCTAGGTGATATGGGAGGTCCGCCGATTCTATATAGGGTGAATGTTATTTCGATAGACAATTTTATTGCGAATGGCCACGCTAATTAAGTTGAAGAGTAAAGTGCAAAAAAAAGCCTGGAAACTTTCATAATCGGAACGAAAGCATCTCGAGTATATATAAGGGCACATCCTCCTCTCCGTTTCCATGCGCAAGCAAATACAACAATGTTGTATTAATGAAGGTTTCTGTTTATGTTGCGGGAACGCACTGGCAGGCGACCATCAGCGCGCGACAAAGTTATCAAGCGCATTTTATTTTCTCGCCACCTGCCTCGCGAGAGCGCGCCTCGCAGCACAATGGAACACGCCTACGCTTCCGCTTTCCCTTGTAACGCGCGCGCACACACACCATTCGACAGGCTATAAAATTTCGTCCCGCTAATTCCCAGAGAATAAGCACATTATCCACGCTCAATTTCACTTCGTATGATTCATGGCGCGGAGCGCGAAGCTTGTTCGTGCATGGTCGCAGACAGACACTCATAAATTCAAGCTTCGTAAGTTGATAAGAGACAAATTTTCTTTTATGGTACTTTTTCTATTCTTTAGCGCAGTTTTGATGGAAACACCGTTAAAGGCGCGAATCATCGTAAATTGCTCTAAACCTGTGCGAATTTAAAAGTCTATAATAGTCCGTCTAGCCGACTTATGAAAGCTCTACTTATGATAAATAAGCACACGTTCACATGGTCGAGCTGCTCTAAACGCATTTTCTCCTCTCTGATTGCAGGTTGCCACGGAAGCTCCGCAAGCCTAACCTCCATTAGGTGAGTAAATCGATTGGGAATTAATTCGTCCTGGCGTGCGCGCAAGCGCCCCGTCGCCGTCGACACCGATGTGCATTCGTCGGAATGAATATGTCTTCGAAGCAGAAAAAAAAAGGGAAAGAGCTTCGCCCACCTAAATGTAAACACGCGTGCGCGCAGTTGTTTTTATGGATTTATATATTGTGAAGAGGGTGGAGGAGAAGCCGCAGAAAAATCGTCTGTGGTACGCGTGCACGTCTTTCATTCTCCCTTTCGAAAAGCGATTCGGTTTGTCGTGTGTTATTCGTTAGGGCGGCATTTCTGGCATTCCTGATCCAGAAATAGATATACATATAACCTTTCTCGCGGCTTGGCAAGCCTGCCTATATCTCGTCGCTGCTGCTGAGCTTCTTTGAGGATGTAGTCGTGTCGTAGTAGTCGAACTTTGGCTGAGGCGGGTCAATGTACTCGCTCAGCTGCAAACAGAATCGTCAAACAGTCGTGCTGACAGCAAGCGCAATCATAGCTCTCAACTGGCTGCCAATTGTCATTTCGCGCGCGAGTCTTACTTATTGAGGTTCAATTTTCTTGTTTTTCTTTTCTTTTTTTTTCGCGATCGCTTTGCATTTTCATCGTTGCGTGTTGGTACTTCCTCTCGTTGCGCTGTCAATTCATTTCCGTCGAATTGTCACTTCAGCTTTTTGCTCTCATCGAATAGGCGACATGATTTCATTCTTTCAATATTCTTGATGCGCCTAATGACGCAACGCGAGATGAGCTTTAATTTCTCGCACTCGCTGTGAGAAAAAAGTAGGTTAAAATTGTACGATTTGGCATGGTGGTCGGTATGATTACTTTGACACAGGCCATTGAATAGTAAAAAGAGAAAAATTGATTTTTGAAAGTAGCAACTAATTTGCGGCGAGTTCCACTTTCTGCGTGCTCGCTGGCGTCGAACGGTTGAACAGTCGCGCGAGTCAAAAGCTGTCGCTCGCCGACTCTTTTCTATCTTCTCGCACGTCCGCGTCGAGCCTACGCGAGCCAACCTCATTGTTCTCATTTGCAGCAACGAGAGCAAGGTCAGAAGAGAGCTTCGAGAGTGCGATTTTTCACAATCGACCGAGTGCCTCGGTGCGTTGATGAGTCGAGCGAACTAATGTATGCCGAGCTCCTTTCCTCGCTTCGTGCAATTATCGACGAACGATCTATACTAAAATTAATGCGCGGAATGTTTTCGAGTGTGTGTCTGTGTGTGATACAGGTACTCGAACGCAGATCGTTATAACTAAAAATACAACGGCGCGCGAGTATACAGCCATTAAGCTAATGAATGGCAAACACCCACACCCAACGAACAATCGGCAAAGTCACACGAGCGCAACCGATATACCTATCCTGCTGTTCTGCGACCTTTGAAGCGCGAAAAAAAAACTTTTAAATTGATGACATTCGAGTGAAGCTAAAAAAAGTAATTGAAAGATTCAGCGCGTCCTTGACCATCCCGCCGCGCGCCTCGCAACACACACACATACATGCATTATTTCGTCGGTGACCAGTCTTCCGCGTCCGTTCTAAATAAATCTCTCGAGTATTGTCGACAAAAGTTAGAAGTTTGTTAAAAAAAAATACTTTTCAAGCTCGTAGTAAAAAAAATGGTAGCGTTCGCTCCGTCGAAAAAAAAAAGGCAATTTGATTAAAAACGAGTGTATAGTCGAGATATTGTGCACGCACACGTTAGAAAAACCGGCGTCCCCTCGACGCCAGCAGAGGCAGAGTATAGTCGTCGGCTGCCACCTCCACGCTTTCGGTATTGATCGATCTCTCTCTCTCTCCTGGCAGGACGTCGCGACGCGGTGCGAGCGCCGCCACTGCTGCTGTTGCTGCTGCTGCTACTGGCCTCCCATTGGCGGATCCTCCATAGGAGTCGAATCCTTTTTGCCCGTTGTTTCATGCGCGCTCGCGTGTAAAAAAAAAAAGAATATGAAAGAACCACCACGAACGATGTTAAATGAAAAAAAAAAGAAGAGAATACGTTGCAATCGTAACTGCTGAGTGTACAATTTGAGTGCTATTTTTAATTGCTTCTTTTGAAAGCTCCATTTTTCGCGTTTCGAAATCACAAAGATAATTTCCAACGACGAGCCGCCGAAAGTCGTATAGGTTCGTACAGCCAGAACAACAAAACAGCAGCCCAGATCTGAAATCTCAAATCCGCGCAGAACGAACGAAGCGTGCACGCGTGCATACAACGTAAGCCAGCATAGCAGTAGTCATTGGCGAGTTGCGCAGCTGCGAGAGCGGCGAATTGCATAATTGCAGTATGTATGCGCGCGCGGCGACGGCGGCAGCGGCCCAGCTGCTCGTTTGCTCGTTCGCTCTCTCTCTCTCGCCCTGCATGACCCGGAAGCCACGTATTCGGGTTAAGTGCGCGCTTCCGGCAACAGAACGCACCGCGCAATGTACCCTCATCGATCAACTATGTACGCTCGAAAAAAAAAATAATAACACGACGGCCACGTTAGGTAGGTATAGGTAGCAACTCGTTTGTGGAAAATGGTCGGCAAAGTCGCTTGCGTTCGATGGATGTGTAGCTTAGTAAGGAGTTTTACTGGGGCTATCGAGCGCTGCGCGGAAATCTTGCTGATTCGGCGCTTGAGCCAGCCGCGCGGTTGACCCACTTACGCACTCGAGCAAGTTCTGCCGCCGTCAAAACACTAACTCTGCAGTCTCGCCTGTATATCTATCTATATACCTCTGCACAAGTTCCTCTCTCTTTCCCTCTCTCACTCACTAGCGGTAATAATATGCTCGATTGTTATTACCATTGATTACACTGCACTCTGAGCATCGACAAAGTATCTTACCGAGTCAACGGCATACCATCAAGTTAAACACTACTTTTTTCGAGTACAAAAAACAATCCCATTGGCAGTATAATTAAGCGCAATGCAATTTGTAAACAGCGTAATTCTTGGAAGTAAAAAAAAAACGAAGAAGAAGAAGGGGAGAAAAAGAAGACGATGTCGTAATTACTAGTCCCCGCTAAAGACATCGACGCTCTCTTTCATTCAAGAATCGCGTACACACATCTCACGCTCTCACTCGCGAGTCGAGTCCTTTAACGGAGTACATTACATGCAGCTGCGTGATCGCGTTTTAACTCGGAGCGTATAAACGCATGCTGCGTGTGTTACACGCCGAACCCCATCATATAAATCGATCTTTTTCTCTCTTCTTCTGCCAGATATCTGCTGCTCTTTCTTGTATACATATCGTGACTTATTAGGGTGAAAGTCCAGCTTAATTTCGTTCGCTCGCTCGCATGTATGCAGCTTAATTGTGCTGATTCGCAGGCGCATCTGTTAATTGCGGCGGCGAGAGAGATACTCGTAATTGTCGTGTATATATAAATACACGAGCGCCGCGGGAAATGTGCGATAGTATAGGAGAATTTTCCGCGTGCATGCGCGGTAAAAATCGCGCGCAGGAAGTGCACACGCAAACTCGCTCTCGAGCTAGATCGCGATCGTTCTACAAACATTTACATATTAATTTGTACCGAATAAACGCGCGCGCCTCTGCCTATTGCAAAAATAAACGGGTCAGTAATTAGCAAGTGGAGCAGTTTGTTGCTAGCGAGCTTTCTCTCTATTTACCATCCATCGAAGCATGCGGATTTGTATCTTGAGCAAACAGTGCTGTATATATTCCGTATCCGTTGGCGAGGCTCTCAAATAAGGATCGAAAACCGGATATTTCGCGCTTCGGCCTTATGCTCCTTCCTCCTCCTCCTGCGATGGCCCACGCGCGGGCAACGTTGTCGGATGCGTGGGCGCGGCGTCGTCGACAGGTCGCGCGATCCGTCTACCTACTTCGTTTAGTTTTTTTTTTTTCCTTACTCCTTTAGGATAAATGCATTCAGAAAAGCCACGCGCGTGCATTCTGACCGGCTGTTCGTCCTTTCTCGAGTTCGCCTTGCCAAGCGTGCGACCAAACGTTCGATCGCAAACAAGTTGTGAGGTTGTTGACCCCACGAGATAGTATTTTGGTCTAGTGCCACAAGAGACTATAGTTAAAAAAAGACAATCGAATATATACATATCATGGGACCTTTAACCTCTCTGTGCGGCGAATGTTGGCACGGAAAGCTCAATGTGTTTATAGGACATCAGAGAGACGCGTAGCGTCTGGCCGATAATCGATCGACGTCCGATGTATAGGAGAGAGAATCTCTGTCGGTGGTTCGACATTATGTGTGATGCGGAGAGTTACCTCCCTCCCTCCTACTCGCGTCTCTAATTGGCTATAGCCGAGGTCAGTCGTCGACTCGTCCGGTGCTGCAGTGTGCGAGATGTGTAAAAACTCGCCCCACGCGCGATCGCCTCGGCCGGGGACCCCTCCGCATCCACACACGATATACATCACGCAATATCTTGCCGTTTGCTGTCTACTGCTCAACTCGCTCGCTAGATTGATAGCCAGATACTGATGACATTATGGGGCGTTCAATCGATATTCTTCCCCGTTAATTCTCTCTTCGGGCTTGTAATTCCACCGCGTGAGCTGATTTTTGATGAAAAACTTGATTGAAATCTGCGTCAAAGGCATGTAATCTCTGGCGCGGCATCGTTTGTCTGCAGAAAAACATCATGTCTGCAAAGATGATACACCTTTGCTCTCGTCTGTGATCACAGCTGATTACGAACTGTCTTTCAAGAGTTCCGCGAATGATCGACGTGTAATTTGCGTGTCCTCGCGCAAGCGTTTGCTTCTCATCGATAATCCGTGTGCTCAAACAGAAACTTTGTCATCGTATTTCCACTTCTAACTGCCGCTCGTAAACATTCAATTTTGTTGGCATGTCACTGCCCGGAGTGCTGCTCACTGCTAAATTCAAACCGTTGCCAATTTATTTGATAATATTACGTGTACTCCTACAGTCGGAGAATGAGGGTAAATTGGGAAGCCATAAACGGGGGGAAAGTTGACAATTTGTTTCCGAAGGGATTTGTACGTAGTACTCGATGCGAATCCATCGTCAAGGATTTACAACCTCATAATTTGCCATAATAACGGCTGTTGTAGCCTCATCCTCGTTCGCTATCTCTCTCTCTTCTTCGCGTCGTTTGTCTCTCTTCGGGCCATTCTTGTAGCTGCGGAGCTGGGATTACGTCAAGTGAGCGCGTGTATACTCGTGTAATACACAGTGTCTCCAATATATTCATGTACGCACGGCTCATCTTCGCGGTATTTTTTCATTGACTGTAATAGTCTCTCACTTTATGACTTCGTAATTACACGGCCATGTGTTATTTAATTTGGCATTTGCAATTTGCAATTTAACGATCCAAGTCGTCGTTTGCCTCATCAACACCGAAGCAGTATTTTTTTTTTTCCTTTTCATTTTTAACGACAATTTCTCTCTCTCGCGCGCGCGCTCTGCAAGAGATATAAGTACACTTTTAATTCGCTTTACCGTTGCCATTGAATAGCATTGCGGCATAATAATGTAACGGGCCCTCATCAGCTGCCGCGGCGCGAGAATGACTTCCGTTTTTGTGGCTTGCGATGCGATTGTGAAAGGCTGTTGATGACCATTGATGACTAGTAGAATAACGACGATGATTTATGGCTTCTCTTTGTTTTTTTTATCATATGAATTTTAAAAACTAATTCATTTTCGACGTCGACTCGGTAAGACCAGCAAGTGAATTCTATAGAGTGATTCTCTCATCATGGAAAGGTAAGGGGGAGAAAAAGTCCACGGAGTGGTCAGAAGCGGCTTAGCTGTCGGGCGTGGATAGTAATAGCCTTTGTAAATCGGATCAGCAACATACTAACGACTCGAGTGCCGTGTCGGTGGCAGCCTTCGTGCAATAACCCTCGTATGCAGCTCTCTCTCTCACTCTCTATTGTTTGTCACAATATTTGATGCGAGAACGCCCTTAATGCCCTCATTCTTAATAAGGCTCTCTCTCACTCGCACGCTTCAATTCTCGTTAATACACGCGGCAAGTAAGTGTAAGTGGGTCGAGTATTAACGAAGTGCTCTCGTATTTTCTTCATTCAAATAACTTCTTTGAAGCTGTTTAAACTCTTTCGATTTGGGAACGAACATTCGTTTCTACATTATATCGAAGTATCGTCGTTGCATCGCGAAATGCAATGGAGAACCTATCGGCTGACCTGCTTACTTGCTCTCTCGAGCGCGGTCGCGACAATATGCACTCTTTTTTTTTTCAAGCGGTACTTCTCATCTCTTCTTTTTCTCCTTTCCGAGCTTGCTCTCGCTTTTTTCATCTCACCTGCCTCTTCCGCCGCCACGGCGCGGCTGCGCTCGCTGTCGATAAAACTCGCGGAGCGACACGACGACGGGGGGCATTGAAAAACTAGCCGTCGTCGATTTCGTCGAACAAAGATCCGAGAGACTTGGTTTCCGTTAACAATGTTGTAATACACCCTTTATAGCTACGGGACCATACCTTCGAATCAATACTTTAGTTCTGACTTTCGTTGCGCGAAGCGCTTCTTGTAGTGTCTCGCACTGAGCGCGAAGGAAGTATAAGGAGCAGCAGCAGCAGCAAGTGTCGATCGATTGACCTTGGAGGATTGCAGTCTTCGGCGTTTGACGAGTGCACGGCTGCCGCTGCGCGACGATGAGAAACAAAAAAAAAAAAAAGAGTCGGGAGCAAGCTTCAAGTCGGCCTCTATTCAAGCGCGTCGAGAGGCCATTGTTGCTACTCTCTCAAAGGGGACGCTCTGACGATGGAAGGGAGACTCGACTTGTTTTTTTATTCCTTTTTTTTTTGGTCAGACGTCGATACATGCGAATGTATTGCTTATCACGATCGTTGCGTTGCGAAAATTGGAGCGGAATTGTATTTGCGAAAAAAAGCGCACACTTGAATATTCTCGGAGGATTTTTAAGAAAGAAAAAAAGGCGAAAGTCGGCAAGATGAAAATAAGAGCATGCACGAGAGCTCGCACTACGAGTTTAAAACTACTCGTAAAGTGAAGAACTACGTGGTGGAAAGTGCAGTATAAGGCGCGTTATATGCCTATGTTGGAGCGCGAGGCTTTTTTTTTTATCTCTCACTTGCGCGAGAGTCTCGTTTCTCGACTCGCTCACTAGAGAAAGAGAAGAGAGAGAGAGAGAGAAAAAGTTACGCCACTCGTTACACTGCTGGGCGGTGCAAACGTTTACGCGAAAACCGACGGCGGCAACGAGCGTTGCGAAATCGCGTACAGTGCAGGAAAAGCTGCTGCTGCTGCTGCTGCTGCTGCTGCTGCAGCTGATGTTTCTGCGCGTGTGGAAATCGAGGCTAAGCTGCGAAACGTTGATCGGACAGCGAAAAATATTGTCCCTGAGTCACGAAAGTCGTCGCGTCTGCCAATTATGTAATATACGCTCTCGTGCGCACGAGCTTCAATTGTGCTTTTCTTCTTTTTTTTCAGACAGCAAGAGCTTTTGTACGAGTCCAAATTGCTTTGTTGCCTATTTACCATATATTCCACTGCTGAGAGTCGAGCGTTTGAAATATGGTGTGCATATATGACAATTGCTAACAATATGTACCGTTAGACACACACTACACTCACATGAGCACGAGACTGTTTAACCGTTCGAAATTAATGCATCGTGTACTTGCGCGACGCCGCCTCTGGCTGTTATAAACCTGCACGCGCAGCTCTTTTTAGCCTACAATTGTTTCAATGCTTCGGTATATACTAACCTTCGCACGCCGCCTCTATGCAGATCATTCCTGGAATTCGCTCTGATAAACCAACAATTGACCGCGCCGCGACAATTGCAAACAATCAGAGCAACTCATTGAAAGATAGAAGACAAAATGCTGTGAAAAAAATAGGAAAAAGAGAGAATACATAGATTGCGATCTTCGCGCGCTTCGGATCACGTTGAGATCGGTGCGGTACGCGTAATTAGTCGAAAAAAACAGAGGAGAGAGAGAGAGAGAGAGAAGTATGACAGCGGAAGTGAATTCAGTGCCATTGTCAGAGAGTGCACGACCGCGGGTATTTTTCAAGCGTGACCTTGCGGTTATAATACACACAGAAGAGTGGCGGCGTCTGTCGGTCGGTTATACACACAGGTGCCTCTGTCCTGCTGCTGCTACTACTGCTGCTGCTGCTGCCTGCCGGAGAAACCGGAAAAGTGCACTCTCGTCGAGCACGATTCCGGTGCTACTTTTGCTGCTATGCCGATGAGACGAATAGATCGCGCGTGCGCCCACGACACTATCGCGCACAGTATTTAAACCGGATAATTCATGGGAAACACTGGCTGCGACGCGACGTGACGAGATAACTATTTCGAGGAATTCGACTGTGCGGTTATACTTTCGTTTATTTAATATACTAGCGCTGTCCGAGCGCGCATTATTTCTGCTTTTTTGTTAACAATTGACTAAATTAATTGTCTATACCTCTTA
>JAWWMK010043125.1:0-11315 GCA_035047105.1 Galeopsomyia nigrocyanea
TTTATTTACTATAATTAGCGCAATTATTGTACGTATTCACATATTATTGACATATTTGTTCTTAATGAAGGTTATTACATGAATATATGTTGTTTCCAAAAAAGATATATTTCGGCTCCATAAGCCCCGATAGCGGTATATATATATATATAGATATATAGGTAGATTATATATCAATTTTAAAGAACATTAATCAAACCACTATTTTAAAATACATTATACATGTGTCTGTAAATGTCTTTTCAAATGGTCAGATCTTTTAAAAGTCTTTAAACACTTAATACATATATGTTTTCTTTCATTGAAATGAATTTGGATGTGACGTATATAATTACGTTTTCTATTAAATATTTTGGCACAAGTTTTACAAAAAAATTCTGCTGTCACTTTATCAAGCAATCACAATCGTATAGGCTTACCGGCTATTCAGAAAATCAGAAATCTCATTACAAAGTTCCTCAATTATGAGCCTGGACTTGGAAAATTCTCGTTCCCATTAACTGTAGAGAGATAAGAGAACTGAGCATATATCTTTATTGCTATTCTTGCCTTTCTTCTTTAATTCTAGATTCTTAAACAGAAAACTATGAAAATTGACAGTTCTCAAACGCAGGCAGTAAAGTATATGCTCTGCTCTGGCTAATATTTCCTCGATAAACTACTTTATGAGATTTAGACTCAACAGAATTCTCCCTGCTAAACAAATTCACGACTAGAGAGTTAAATCACACCCCCCTTTAAGAAATAAAACTCCTGACTCATGCCTCTAGAACTAGATATATATATTTGATTTTGAGATTATTCTCTCTACACACAATGATTGCAGGAATGATTAAGCACCTCAAAAATATAGTCTCAGTAATATTGAAAATCTTTCTCTTCTATCAAAATCGAATCATGACTCATGTAAAACTGGTATTTAATTTGTCACAGAGAAAAAAAATACTCAAACTACAATTCTCATTTTCTTTTTTTTTTTTTTGAAATAAATGAATAGATACGAATAAATGGATGATTACCCCGATGAATTTCTTTTTAGATTAAGTGCTACAATGAAAACTCTTTCTCTCGGGCCTCCAAGCGTTTTCTTTTTTCTTTTTAGATACTTTTTTTAACAAAAAAAAACTTATCTCTCTTCCGTATATATTAGGACGTAGCCTATGACCAAAAGAATATTTCATGCATATACTTACAGAGAAAGACGTAGATTCCTCCTCGTCTACTTCCACTGCGTGGCGTACTCGAAGCTGGATGACGGAACGGACAAAATGGCGTCGCGTCTACTTGCGAACACGCGTTGTAGAAAAGGAGCAGCAGCCTAATTATTTACTCTCGCGCTTGATGGAGGTATGACCCCGCTGTTTTCGGACAACGAGCTGGTCAGGAGATGATATGAAACGCTCAATAAGTTACGTCAGCCTCCAATGATTTGGAGACTCTTTCGTGACTCTCGTGTCCCGACTCGCGCATGCTGCTGGCTCCAGGCGTCGATCAGTACTGCCGCTCCGTGCGGCTCGCTGCGCTCTCTTCCGTCCTGCCGGAAACTGCCATGTCGTCTCCCTTTCTCTCGAGCTCTTCATAGTTCGCCCGGAGTGGCGCTGACAGTTGTGTTGCAGAATCCGAATCTGCCTCTGAATGCGGTTGCTTCTTTTCTTTTTCTTTCTTTTTATTTTTCACTCATTTATATTATATTGGCATTGGAATTTACCATTGTATTTTATTGGAATTCGGAGTAGATGATTGATTTTTTTAAGAGTAACAAATCTTGTTGACACGCTGACACACAGACTATCTAAGGTGCTGCGTGAGTCAAAGCCATTATTGGGCGCGAAGATTCAAAATAAACCAAAATAGAAAATCAAACTAAACGTTTCTTTTTTTCAGATCGACCTACCGTAGTGCCCCCTTACAGTTTTTTGAGGTGCATGCGTAGACGTGGAAAGCGAGAAAAACTGTACAAAATGTAGTAGATATATAGAAAAAAGTAAACGATAATCAACTTAGAGTTCTCTGGCACCACATCGAAGAAAAATCAGTCTGATGGGCCCAGGGCTCCTTCAACTTAAACTAACAGTCGGTGCACTCGTCTTTAGGGCTGACGGAGCACGTTCCCAACTGGGCCAGGAACTCGGGTGGAAGCTCCAAGTCCTCAGAGATCAAGTTCCTCCACTTCTTTCTTGATATCGGTAAGACTGTTCCGAGATCGTAAACGGATCAATGGCTCGCCCATTCGCTCGCAGATGAATGTGATGTCCTCCTGCAGCTCATCCTCTTTCGCCTGATCCCTCTCTTCTTCGATTGGAGTGGGGTCTGGTGGGTTGCTCAGACTGAATTCAGATGAGTCAATATGACTCGGAGATGTAGAAGTTCCTGGGTGGATAGGGACGCTGGGTTTTGAATGAGTACCCGAGGTAGATGCGACTGCGAGATCCTCAGAGATTGCAGAGAGTTGAGTTATTTGTACAGCTGAAGATGGAGTGGGGATACCTGAGCTGGATGATATCGGAATCTCCGGAATTGTTGTGCGAGAGAGATCAGATATTGGCGTCGAATTCATGGAGTTCTCTGCTGATATGGGCAGTGAGCCTGATCCGTGGGATGTAGAGGGTCCCAGGATCACATCAATGAGGTGCTCTCTCTTGTATCTCTCTAGCATCTCCTTTTCATCCTCCGGCCAAGGTGGGGAGGGCTCATCGTCGGTCATGTATCTGACACGTGGGGGCGTGCGACAAGCTTCATTCCAAACATCGTTTAACTTTTTCTCAGTTCGGATTTCGTGGTGGATGACGCGTAGCTCTTGGCGCCTTCTTTCTCGTTTTCTTCCTGGCGTTGCTTCATTTAGCGTCTAATCCTCTCGCGCTCCTCATGGACTCGGATGGCCAGACGCCTCTGCACCTCACGTTCAATCTCGTTTTGTCTAGCCAACCTTTTTGCTTCTGTGATGCGTCTCATCTCCTCCAGTCTGGCTTGAGTACGCTCATGGTCTTGCAGCTGCCTTAGTTGTTGTTCGTGCTGTCGTACCGCTTCCCGAGCTCTAGCTTCCGCCTCTCTTTGTCTCCTCATCTCTCGTTCGCGTACCTGATGGTCTCGCCTCCGCTGTTGCTCGGCCTGACTTTGTCGGGCTCGTTCGGTTGCCTCCAACTTCTTCCTCAGCTTGTTCGCCTTTCTCTTCTTCGCCAGGTCGCCGGACATAGTAAGGCCGGAGATTATCGGAGTGGAAGACGCCTCGAAGGTTCCTTGACTCGTCTTCCAACCTGTAAGTACATCTACGAAAGATTCTCGTTACCACATAGGGGCCCTCGTATACGGAGAGAAATTTCGTAGCTATAGAATTTTCTGCGTAAGAGGGATTGTATCTTTTGAGTAAAATCATTCAGTTTGTCGAAAACTATTTTTCAATTTTCATTGGCTTTATTTCGCCATTTACTTCTATTTTCGACCATATTTTCAGAAGCAAGAGTCAATTTCTGTTCAGTCGATATTTTAAACCTTACTGGTGGTATCACCCATTTTACCCAAAACCGGGTTGGTATTTGCCCCAGATGGAGCTCTAACGGGGTGAATTTAGTTGTACCTTGACACGTCTCATTCAAGCAATCTTGTATGACAGTAGTCCAATTTGCGCTCCCTTCGTGACTATCTTGTGCTAAGATTCTAAAGAAATTTTCGAGTTCGCGCATGATTCGCTAAACCACGTTCTTTTGCTGATGTCGAATTGAGGAGAAAACTATGCCGATCCCTTCTTTCTTGAATTTATTTATCCATACCCGTGGGGTGAATTGGGTTCCGTGATCGCTCTGTATTCGGGACAGTTTTCCGAAGTTCGGTATACGAGTATAATGATCGAAAATCTTAGCAATTGTAGTGCGAATGTCGGCTTTCTTTATAGGATAGAGCTGTATGAATTTTGTAAAGACGTCTAGGCATGTTAAGAGATATACTTTGTATTACTCCGCCCGGTTGGCAAACGTCCGTAAAAATCAATAGAGAGTAAGTCGTTTTTTGAATTGGGAATCACCGAGGCAAAATAAGTGTCTGACTTAAGATTGCTTATCTTGTTTCGTTGGCATGTATCGCAAGATCTCAAGAGAAACTTTATCCAATTTCATAAGCCCGGATAGTAAAACGTTTCACACAGCATTTGGTGTAGCTTACGGCGACCGATATGATCGTACAAATTGTGAGTTTCAAGAATCAACTCTGCCACGAAATACGAAGGCAAGAAGATTGTTTGAGAACCCTCTGCCCCTTTACGACCTCCTCATTCACAAGATGGAAATCTTTATACGTTTCCCCGGATTTGAGTTTGTTGTTTATTGCTAAAATTTTGGGATCCTTTTTCTGTTCATTGATTAGATTTTTCACGTTTTTCACCAATTCTTTAGATGGCTTGGATGCCAGAAGTATAGCAATCAACCCCTCCTCCCTCTTGAATTCCTATTCCTTACAAAATATTCGACTCAAGGTGTCGGCGATGGTATTATTGGAACCTTCAAGATACTCGATACTTAAATGGCCGAAGTCGATCTCATTAAACGCCCACTCAAAAAACGACAGGTTTGTCAAAATGTTAACGCGTGATGCTCAGTTTTTATAATAATCCTTGAACCGAGAATATAGGTATGGAATTTCTTCAGGCTCCAGACAATACTCAATAATTCAAATTCTGAGGTGTAATAATTGAACTGTGCCCCTTTTAACGTACGACTTGCAATACTAACCAAATGCAAGTTTCCATGATTATCATACTGTAACAAACATGCACCAAGAGCATATTTGCTCGCATCGATCATGAGAACATAAGTATTGCCTCTACGTGGGTGATACAACATCATTGACTCACAGAAAAGATTGCGCATTTTCTCGAAGGCTCTACTTCAATTGCCCCCCACTGCCATTTCACATCATTCTTTGTAAGACGAAAGAGAGGAATTGAAATCGCTGCGATCTCGTGAGAAAACTTGTGACAAAAATTTTCTAAACTGAGAAAAATCTTGTAATTGCTTGACATTCTTAGGAGCCGGAAAATCGTGTATTGCTTGAATCTTCTCAGGATCAGGGCGTAACCCGTCGACACTGAGAATATGCCCCAGAAAACGTATCTCGGTACGGAAAAATATTATTTTATGAAAATTTAACGTGATACCCTCATCTGAGACCCGCGATAAAAGCAACTTAAGGTGATTCAAATGTTCATCAACGCTGTCCAATCGACAGAGCCAATCATCGACGAAGTTGGCATCCTCTGTGCTCATATGAACGAAAACGACCGGGCTCCTTGCGGAAAATATGCCTAAATTGGCAAATCATGAATCTCAAACGAGCTTTCTGGTCGTCACTCAGATTCTCTTATCGAGCTTCGAATTGATTTCATAATCAGAAAGATCTACAGAATCTTTGTTGAATTTGAGAATAAAATGATCTCGATAATCCTCATAGCAGTAGGTGTTCGAAAAATCATAGTTGACTTCGCTGATGAGTTCTTTATCATTGGCATTTAACTTGTATAATAGGTCGAGTTTCCTCCAAGGGTGATTCGTGGAACCTTTTCGTTGTGGTCTCAGGACCTGTGATGGGGAGTGAGGTGAAATAAAAATGTATTCATTTTGAATAAACCTTTGCGTTTATTCAAAATAAACAAAATGAAATTTTCTTTTTCTTTACAAATAGAAGACCCAAGTGGTCTTTGTAATGATTTTAAATAATTTCTTGAATTAGGAGCAGTAGAATTTCCAGTGTAGACTTCTGGTGTAATACACATACACATGCAGACAGTGTAGACAGAACCGATGATTCCAGATAAAAGTCACACAGTTAATTTTGATACACCTAGAATCTATGCTAAGCTACTCAGCAAGTCTCCCATGTACATGTGTATATATTTTCTTTCAGACAAAAACGTAAAAGGAGAAATACTCGTATCGAAGCTAATTTGTCTTTCTCAGAGCAGCTATTTTCTCAGACAAATTTCTGTTTTTTTCTGAGAATGTTCAAAATTGTCTCTCTTCACTATCTCCAGAAAGATTTTCAGGAATTGCTCATTGAAACAAGCAAGCTAATCAAAATTCCTCAAAATTTACAAACTTTGCACGCTACCACCCTGATTTTCTTCTCTCTCAAGGATATTTTCTAAAATATGCCAAAATTTTCAGTGCTCGACTCTGGAGACTTTCACAATATGATCCTCCCAACATCTGCTGCTACTTGTCACAGAAGTCACAAAATATTCCAAGATTTCAAGTGCCTTTGGCGCATACATTTTCAAACAGACTAAAATTTGGACTGCGAGCACAGGATATTGGCAAGATATAATGCTACTCGACAGTCTCTCAACTCACAAACTCTCATGAATATTAATACAATGCAATCAAGGAAACTTGGCATCTAATTTTTTTATTTATATGACTCGAATACCCTTGCATTATCTCGTGCGACACTTTGCTATCCTACTCTACAGATTTTGTAACAAAACTGAGATAACAGATAAAGTTTTTCTCTTTACTCTCAAATATTCTAGAAATAAAATTGTCACTTTTAACAAAATTTACCCCTTTATATCTCATAAAATTTTATATGCAAGTCTGATATCTGACAAAGTGGCCAGCACCTAACCCTACTTACTATGATAACTTTATTTGAGCAATTTTTAACAGACTATCTGAAATTTGAGATGTTAGTAGTAATAGTTTTTCGGGCTGAGTGACAAATGCACACAAATATTCAGAACACAGCGAAAAATTACTGTGAAAGTTTTATGCAAGGCAGAAAAAACCTTTACTCTTATAACATTACACCCTTAAAAAGGGGGTAATGAGAAGAGTTCGTTATCGTGAAGATCAGCACGGCTAAGTCAATGTCGTGTTGCATACGTCCGTCGAGTGTCATCGTGTTCGTCGGCTGTCGGATTACCTTCGTTTCAGTCGGAATACTTAGCGTGCTTTCTCGTTGACCGCCCGAGCGCCTTGCACGGTGCAATGCTGATTCCACACACTAAGGGTTAATTGTTTTGGGAAATTAGTTAGTTATTTTGTGAATCGCCCGTTCGTTGTTCATCTTACGTTGAACACCGGCGGGGCTAATCACCGTTATCTAAGGGCCTCAAGCCTGGCAAAAGGATAGGAGATAGGATGCACGTGTTCACTGATCGCTGTCGTTGCCGATAGCGAAGCGCGGACGCGGATCAAGAAATGTGTCGTGTTCGAGGGACTGCCAGGACTAGAGTGCCCGACCAAGCCCGCGTTTTACAATGCTGCGTGCAATCGAAAAGGAGAAGCGAGAGAGAAGAGGAGTGGGAGTAGTCGGTAGAACGTAGCGCGTCAACTGGAGTTTCAGTCGCGCACGAAGTGTAGTAGCTACTTCTCTCTCTTGCTTCGTCTGCCACGCATGCTTACTACCGTAAGTACGGTTTACGTTTGAATCACGGCGCGAGGTTGACTAGTTACACTCTACTTTCTCTTTTTCTCTTTCTGACCTATATCGCCACTTTGGGCTGTAAAGTCTCGTTCGCGCAAGTAGAAAATTTGATGATTGTACTCACGTGAGAATGGAGGAAACCACGTTTTCTTCAACTGCTAGGCACAGACGTCCACATGACCGCGTGATGGGAAAAAGGAGAAGAAAGCCGGTGGCGAGCAAAGAATCACTGCTTAAAGCCAGAGTTGGAGCGAGATTCGAGGATGTCGAGAGACGCAGATGAACCTCGGGTTACTCACGCGCGTACCCTGGTTGCGCAAACAAAGTAGCACCAGAGGAGTCTTGATAGCTCCTCTCTCCAGTGCCCCTTTGTCCACAGCATACACTAGAGAAGGAGTTCTCGTGTGTAGCTGCTGCTCCGAAAATCGGAGTGACGCCGTGCCGCGTCACTTTCTCGCGCTCGCTCGTGCTCGCTCCGCAGCTCCCTTCTTTTCCTAGTCCCAGGTGGCGCCGTCGTGTTCCATTGGCTGGCGAGGCGGGACAGGAATGAATCAGCGACTGGCTTTAGCTTGGGTGCGTGTGCGCGTGTGGTACTTTGTAGTTTCTCCTCTCTCTCGTTGCTCGTAGTTTTTCTTTTATATTTATGATTTTGGATTAACAAACTAAACATTTTTTATAATCAACTTGGGCATTTTAGTCCAACATTTTCAGCAAAAAAACGTACTTGCTGTGCGCGCGTTTTCTGCAGATGTGGACTGCGCATGAGTGGGAGTCCGAGTTGCGCAGAAACAGGCGCGGTAATTTTAAAAATGAAAGAAGCATAACTTTTTGAAAACGTGTGATTTTCGGCCCACTGCACTTGCTAGCAGAATATCGGAAAGTCTCGCTCCTCCCTTCTACATTTAATTGAGTTAAATAGCTCGGAATGTCGATTTTAACTCCCAGAACCTTTTGACTGTCTATTTCCAAAATACAGGTCTTTTCCAATTTCGGCAGCAAAAGAAAATTCAATTGCGCTTAAATACCACCGATACAAACTTTTGCTCGCACCTGTTTTTTAATTCGGGCCAATTTTCGCCCGTAAAACCAGTAGCTTTTAGACCAATCGCCGGAAAGGTGGGGAACTTTTCAAAGAAGGACAGATTTTTCAAGTAAAAAGCCTCTGAAAGGCAGGTGACGTAGTATCGAATAAAACGAATGTATCGACATCTTGAATTTTAACGGGAAATTCAGGGCTACCATTCAGCGGTGGTTCAGCACCCTCGGCATAGTCTTCGGATAACAAAAAATCCTCAATGTCCTCGAAAATAGTATTCACAAAAATCGTATGATCAGATAACGGGGTTGCAGGGCTACTAGACTGAGAACAGAACTCAGTGGTGGCATCCGAATTTGGGGTTGCAACCCTAACTGGTTTCCCTGGGGATGAGAATTAGACTGCGCTTGAGGGGGTAGCTCCCTTGGATGACGTTCTCCGCACTCCTCCTGTTGCATGTTGATGTTGTTTGCTTAATATTGCCGAGTAGGCGTGGAATCCCTCCTTGGAGTGGATTCCTTGTAAATAGAGTTGGGTGTACCGTACGAACGCTGAGAAGTATCGTTGTTACCTGAGGGGGAAAACTGAGAGTTGTAACCACCCTGGTACCTTTGATTTGAACGCATGTTGAATGGTCTATTGCCATAATTTCCATTAGAAGTTGGAGTCTGGTCACGCCGATTCGGACCTTGTGACTGATTCTGTAGTCGCTGATAGTTACCCATACGAAAGTCATTTGAACGTTGAGGAATCGAAACTGAGGTTTGATGAGAAACAAGCGTACGGTTAGGATTCCTGGCAGCATTAATTGGCTCCAGCTGATCCAAATCGTCAAGCATATTTATTAGCTCATCAATCGTTTCGATTCTTTGACAAGTCAACGTTCGTTGGATATCGATGTTAAAATGGGGTTTCAGCATTTTAATAATACTACGCTCATTTGGTGCATTTTCAAGATCGAGCACAACGGCGCAGCTCGCCTCTTTCATTAAGTCGTCCAAAATGATCAGTTTCTTTTTGTCGTTGTCGTGTGAGTAATCATCGGGCTGGGGAAGGTCTTCTCGGAATTCTATACGCGGAGCGCCGCCGACCACCATATCCCTGCAGTAAGAATCTTGCCACTCTCCGTAATACCATACAATTCGGTCAAATTGAGCGTTGCAGCAGGTGCGCCAAAAATCTTTTGACGAAGACCGTCTTGCCAGACTCCGAAGGCCCACAAACTAGTGCTCTAAAGGGGTGAGACCAGCGCAGGTCCATGGTTGCTACTGAGTGGTAATAACTCTGTGCTCCTTTTTATCCTGGGCGGTGGTCGCGGTCACGGTGGTCGCGCAGAATCAGCTAATAAGCGCGACCTTACGCGCGCACGCGTCATCAGCTGATACAAGCGCGCTTTTTATAAAAAAAGAACATATAAGCTTATATGCTCGTACAGCTAGCTCTCTCTTGCCAGCTTGTAACAGAGCGGACCACCCGCTGCTCTCTCACCCTACTAGCAGGCTGCGAGAGAGCGCCGCGAGTATGAATACTGTATTTCATTGAGGAGTAAAAAAGAAAAATATTTGTCGATATTTTTTATTAAATCATACGTAGATAGTACATTGATAATACATAAAATCATCCGTCAGAGTAACCATAAGGCAGAGACAATACATGTGAAATATAACGTCTCTTTCGCAGCACAACACGACACGTTTTTGTTTCATCTCTAGTCACGACTTCTTGTGTCGGTAATCGTCTTATCGCTCTTTAGAGAGATAACCTTTAGGTTATCCTTATTTCATCGACGTCGTCGTCGTCATTATGCACTACAAACACTCGCTCGATCAAGGCTCTTATACTTTTAAAATTTATGCGCAGAGTTTTCATAATTCAGCGTGATACCTTTTATCTTGCAACACACGAATCGCCCACCTGTATTCAGATCGACTCCCCTATACCCGTAAAACTTTGGTTCACCAAAGATAAAGGTTTCAATGTATGCATCGGGCCTCTTATTTTCGAGCTCGTGGCTTCCACGCTCCGAGTAGCGTGCCGATGGGCGGAGAGTATTCATTCATCACCGCGAGAAACAAAAATACACGAGTCTGTATCGTAATACAACACACGGCGCCCAAGTCTCTCTAAACTCTCGTAAAGTTTTAGCCAAGCGTGTGCCGTAGTATAAGCGGCAATAATCACGTTTGTGTGAGAAGCTGATTCGACTGCTTCCTCGCGTAGACGCCAACTAACGTACGATACTTTTTCATTTAAGACCAGAATATCAAATATCTCTTCGTCAGGACTCGTAAGCAAGTTTAAAAGTTTCTCTCGCTCTTTAATTATCGTCGTCTGTTCTAGATTGTTTCGTTGACCAAATTTACCCCAAAATGAATTTAAGCACAACTTGGCGACTGCGCGTAAGCCAGGGTTTCGTCGAATTTTTTCACGCTCTAATCGTATACCCTCGTCGCGCTCGTACTCGTAAAAGTAACGTTCTCTATCCTCCTTTGTTTGGAACCACTCGGGCCAGTTACTCGCCTCTTGCTTAATCTTTAAAAATATGATTACGTATTCTACAAAGAGTCCTCCTTCCCCAGTATTTTGTTCGTAAACAGTGATTTCGTACTGACAAATTACGTAAATGTCGAGAATAACATATCTCAATTCAATGGCTTTTCACAACTAGTCAGCTATCCAAACACCCTCGAAAGCGCGATCCTTTATTTCGTGCGCGCATTCGCCTTGACGCTCTTCCTCGCAGCAAGATCTACACAAGCCAAACATCAATTTTTCACTAATACGCGCATCGAGCAACGGCAAATATAAATCGCGGGGAGGCAGAACGCGACATTTGACGAGTCCTTCGACTCTCGACAAATTATTG
>JAWWMK010043147.1:0-11311 GCA_035047105.1 Galeopsomyia nigrocyanea
CTAACCTCGAGCAGTGACGACGAGCGCAGCAGCACCACAGCGAGACGCGGCAGCCGTTCACCGCCCAGGATACTTGACGTCGAGCCAGCCTTTTCAACCTCCAACTCGTCGAGTGACTTTGAAACGGTAAAGTTTCAACTGTGTTTTGTGTATGTTATCAGTGTTGCAACAACATACACAACTGTTGTTATTGTGTATGTTATCAGTGCGCGGCTTTTGCTGTCCTCTCTAAACTAACCCGGCAGCGTGGGATACCGTACGTTTGCACATAACCACGAGAGCAATCGTAAGGTTGTTCAGCCAAACATAATTTCCTCCTTTTTTTTTCTCCTCGTGCTCGACTACCAAAAGCGAGGCAACGCAGGAAGAACACTCTGTGTCTGAACTGCGGAAGAGAAATAAATTCTCTCTGCCGACATTCCGAGCAGCCGCGCTACCCAAGAACTTTGCTTCTTTTGAAAATTAGCAGCTTGCCTGCTACCCAGAGATCCGGCTACCTTGCGATGCTTACGGCTAGCGAGGAGGCCACAAGGGAACTCTAGGTTCGGAACGTTCTCTCGTTAAACTAAACAAATGAATAGAGAAATTCCAATATCGGTAAACGAAAATAATAAATATACTAACAACATTTACAATACGTGAATGCGGTAATGCATGCCGATTAGTATTTGAGAACCTGAAATACATATATACATATATAATTTATACATATGTATATATAATAAAATTCAATGTTGTTTTGTTCTGCTTCATGTTACAGATTGATACATTCCTTTTCTGCTGAGATCGCCGGATGAGAGAGAAATAGAAAAGAATTTTTTCATGTAAACTAGCTAGAATGAAAATTTAGATTGTACTTTTGACTTTGATACTGAGAATATATACTTTGAATGAAAGATATCACACATATTAAATCATTTATGTTCACCTAATAACCTACTCGTCCTGAATTATAATAATGTATTACATAAATTAATAATTCAGCAAAGAACTTAGCTTGCAAGACTTCTCAATATCTATGATAATGACGCTACCCTCGTTAAGTGGGAGCGAACGAACGGCAAAGATAAGCCTAATCAAGACGCATTGGATAACTTTATTTGGATTAGAAGGCGCCCTGCAACATCAAGTACGTTCAAAAAATCCTACAACTCTCCGAGATGTAATCGCGGAAGCAGTTGCATTTGAAAATAAAACAGGCGCACGCCGCTTCTTAGAAAAAGTACAAACGAATCAGATGCTAGGCGCGGGCAGCACACTAGAAAATGCGCTAGATTTAGTACGTAATCTAACCCAGTACACGCCAGCACAAGGAATACCCGCGCTCATGCCAGTCAACGCGAACCCGCCAACAGATCACGTAATACGAGCAGCCCAAGCATATGAGAGATGCGCTAGCTGCGGCGCAGATAACCATACCGAAACAGGTTGCAAAAGAAAGCACTATGATTCAAAAACATTCGACTACTGCAACAAGCGAGGACATAGCTACGAGAAATGCTACTCACTCAAAAACGCTCTTAAACATGGACTCATCTCTAAGGAGAGAACCGAACGCCCAGCTACCAACGTGCAACCAGTCGCTTATACAACAGTGCCGGCATCACCAGTCATGCCAGCGCCTACGACAGCTCCTACACCTCCAATGGCCAATCAACCAACAGCCGTCGACAACAGACAAATGGATAACGGCCAAAATAATAATAATAATAATATTAATAATAATAATAATAATAGTGACAGACAAGGGCAGCGGAATGACAATTACAGGAACGATAATAGAAGAGGTAATAGGAATAACGACGGCAATGGTAATAGAAATTACGGTGGCCAAAGGAATCGCAGCAATTACAATGAAAACTGCAGAGGATATAATAATTATAACAATGATCGTCGAGATAACTACAACGGGCCACGCAATAGCGGACCTAGAAATAATTATAACAGGTACGATAATGACGATCGGGACAATAATTACTAGAGAAATAATAATCGCTAAGATAATCGAGATTATTACGACAGAAGAGACTATATAATAATCGACAGATCAATATAATAATCGACAAGCGCAGCAAGGAACTTACAACAACGAACGCTCTAATTCCCATAACGAGCGTCCTTTAAACTCGCAGGATGCTCGGCGCCGATAGAGAGTGTCGAGTACAAGCACCTAAACGAAAACCAGGAGGTCACAGTAGAAATAAGGCACGTAGAAATAAATCAAGCGGAGGCGCCAGTGCCAGAACATCAGGCATATCAAATGAAATCAAAGGAAATAGCGCAAGGCACCCGCGAAATATTAAGAACAATCATGATAAAGGAAGGCAAGATGAGACAACTAGAAGCTGTTACTACGGAGACCAAGCGCGAAAATGTAAAGTTTCAAAATAAGTATGCAGAGCAAGTCCAATCGACATTACAGAATAAAGAGGAAGAACATAAAGGCCAAGATTGAACTGACGATAATAACGTATTGTTTAATATAAGTGCAAGTCAAACTGATCGGCTAAATCCGGAAACACCGATAACGCCGACAGATATGAATAATATAAATGTAAATCAAACTGATCTGCTAAGTCCGAACATACCGGTAATGCAGACATATTTGAATAATACGAAGAAACATAGTAATAAAAGTAATGAAGTGTCAGTACGGATAAATAGCGAAGAAATAGATGGTGTATTAGTTATTAAAGATATAAGGACCTTTAGCGAAGATGAACAAATAGCAAATGAGAACCAAGCAAAGTATACGAAACAGAAGCGAACAGTAGCGCAAAGTTAGCAAGGACAGCAAGACGACCTTCCGCATGAAGATAATCTATCTGCCCTGCATCTCAGAACACGATTTGCTGCTAGCTTCATTCTCCTTCCATCTGCCTACCTATCACCCTCGTATGGTCACGCGTCGCTCTTTTCGTGGCTTCAACGAACAGGAGTTCCAAAGGATCTCAGTACCAGGGACTGGGGAGAATTGTTGCACAACCATGACATCGACGAGAAGATCGCACCCCTCTCATCTGTGATAACTGGACTCTTCGACAAGTATACCCCCTATCGCACCTTCACGCCTAAAACCATTTCCACTCCTTGGAAATCTACAGACCTCACAAGCCTTGAAAAGGCACGCAATATCGCTTGGAGTAAATTCAAACGTTCTGGCAAAGTCGCTAATCACATTACCTATAAGCGTCTACGAAACCGAGTCAAAACTTACGCTTGTAACAGCATTGCTGTATTCTACAGAGACCAATTAAACAACGCTAGAGATTCAACACAGAGATGGCGAATCATCGATGAGATGGGAGCAACCTCGAGGAGTAGAGAGACTTTTCCACTGCCTGCGAGCTGCGATGTTATCAACGAGTACTTCGTCGGCTTTGACGATTCTCCACCGTTAACGTACGACCGTCCGACGGCTCATGTGGCTCCAGATGAACGCTTCTATTTTCAGCATGTCACCCCAGAAGAAGTCATGGAAGCAGTAAACTCTGCTAAATCAAATGCCGGTGGACCCGATAAGATACCACTTAATTGCATCAAAAAATGTCTACCGGCTATACTCTGTATCATACTCCACATTTGCGACTTTTCATTGCAGACTGGCGTTTTTCCTGCGAGCTGAAAGAGTGCAATTGTCCGACCTATCCCCAAACGCTCACCGCCGCTGACCATTGATCATCTGCGTCCAATCAGTATCTTGAACGCCTTCTCAAAGATTTTTGAATCAGTGGTAAGTCGCAGCGTTCATTAGACGCAAGAATCTACTGGATTATTTTCAATCGGGTGTTAGGAAACACTACAGCACGCACACTGCCCTTATACACATAGTCGATGACATTAGATTAGCCAGCGACAGGGGCAAGGTTACACTTCTCGCCGCTATTGACTTCACACGTGCCTTCGATCTGGTCAACATTCCACTACTGATCGAAAAGCTCGAAGCTCTCGACTTTTCAGACTCTGC
The DNA here is from genome assembly GCA_035047105.1 of Galeopsomyia nigrocyanea. NCBI lineage: Eukaryota > Metazoa > Arthropoda > Insecta > Hymenoptera > Eulophidae > Galeopsomyia > Galeopsomyia nigrocyanea. The sequence goes on from JAWWMK010043147.1 coordinate 3,968, forward strand.
GTGTGCCTGGTTCCGCTCGCTTCTCACGGGCAGAACGCAGGATGTCGCGGATCTCGAGGGCAATTGTTCCTCAGAGCGCGTGCGCAAGGCTGGAGTTCCGCAGGGGAATCTGCTTGGGCCCCTCTTATTTGCTTTGTACATTAACGACGCAAGCACGGTTCTGAGATACTGCAAATACCATCTGTATGCAGACGATCTTACTCTGTACTTGCACGGTAACTTCGATGAGATACCGAGCATTATCGCTAGGCTCAATGAGGATCTCAAAAATCTCTCGCAATGGGCACGAGCCAACGGCCTCTTAATCAACCCAACTAAAACGCAGGTAGCCTGGTTTGGCACCCGGAATTTCATTAGCCGCTTGCGCCGATTAACCATACCCAGCGTCTTTCTCGATGGACAAGAGCTAGTATACAGGGAGGCGGTCAAGATTCTTGGCGTTACTCTCGATAACACACTCAGTTGGTCACAGCAAACACTGGAGACATCTCGCAAATGCTTCGCAGCGCTGTCTCGCCTCCGCAACTGTAGGGACTCCATCCCTATCGACACGCGCCTCATGTTAGTCAAGGCATTGGTTTTTCCATACCTTGACTACTGTGCGGGCATTTTCCTCAACCTTTCGGCTGAGCGCATTCTCAAACTACAACGCTGCAAAAATGCCACCATTCGTTTCGCCACTGGCCTTAAAAAGCATGACTCGACGTCATGCCCTACACTGTGCGACGAGATTTTCTGAGTATCTGCATGATCGCCTCCATTCTTCGAGATGGTGAACCTCAATACCTTGAGCGCAATTGCCACTTTAGACCAACCACTGGTACCGGATCGAAGAGACAATCCTCTTTGGACCTCGTTGTTCTGTGGGCTCGCACCAGCTTCTATAAGCGTGTATTCAGGATCCATGCCGCACATCTCTGGAATACGATTCCATACTGACCTCGTTTTATTATCTTTTTTTATGTATTTTCTGTATTTAGTTTAAACATTGTATTTTATTTTATCTTGTTATTTATAAAGGTTCGCCGTTATGAACCTAATTTGTATACGCCACCACGCGCAGATGCGGACCTGTGCCGACTCTGCTTCCATGTAATTCACCATGTATGTAGTTGCGATATTTATGTAAACATCCTGACTAAAAGGGACCACCGAGTGCTTAGTCTCTCAATAAACTCAACTCAACTCAACATACCGGTAACGCAGACAGATTTGAATAATACGAAGAAACATAGTAATAAAAGTAATGAAGTGTCAGTAAGGATAAGTAGCGAAGAAATAGATGGTGTATTAGTTATTAAAGATATAAGGGCCTTTAGCGAAGATGAACAAACAGCAAATGAGAACCAAGCAAATTATACGAAACAGAAGCGAACAGTAGCGCAAATTCAGCAAGGACAGCAAGACGACCTTCCGCATGAAGATAAGGAGCCGTTGCTCGCGATAAAATAATATATCATTCGACTTGCGGGGATCGGACTGTGAGCTCCTATCATAGAAATACAATGCAAGCATCTCAGAAACGGAATCGGCCGTTTTTACGTTGACAGAGGCACCGAAATATCTACAATGAAATTAAGCTGCGTCGAAGTGAATGTGCCTATAGCAGTCAAATTGTTCATATATCGGGCGTAACCCACGGAGCTCGAATCATCACCCTGGGCATAATACACATTAATTAACAAGGAATAATTTGCTTATTTCACGTCGTGCCAGACGATTTTCCGATCGAAACAAACGGATTATTAGGCTGGGACATTTTAACGCAATTCGGAGGGCAGGTAATTAATTCTTCAGACGGCTGTGTTGATTTTTTTCGGTTGAGAATACTATTCGTAAGCAGAGAACAACTCGTCATATTGTAACGGGGAATTAGGCTTTCAAGCCTAGCCCCGTTTCGCGCTCTCAGTCGCCGTTCTGTCTGCCGCCACCGAGCTGAGAGTGTGTAAGTGTATGTGCATACTCTCACGCTCGTTTGTTTTCGAGGTGTTGGCGGCGGCTGATTGGCAGAGAGACGGCGAGGCTCAACAAGGCAGCGAACAAGGAACGAAGAGAGAAGAGAGAAGATGGAGAGAGAGAGAGAGAGTCGCGGACTCATCGGGCCCGCGTGCCTGCACAAGTGAGAAAGAGAGAGTTGCAGCGTTGCGCTGCGCGCGCATCCGCGAGCCGCCGCTGCGAGCCGTAGGAGGACTTACTTTCCATCGGGACGCCGGTGAGGCCGGCAGCTTGAGCAAGGCGCGCGCTGCAGCAAACGAGAGCACGAGAAGTCCCCGAGCGCGCACGAGAGGAAGGAAGGACGCCATCATCCAGGACGCTGCCGCCGGCATTCTTGCAGGCCGAATATGACCCGGGTCGCTCCCGGCCTTCACCAACAGCAGCGTTCACCTAGCCGGCGCCTCCTTCATCAACGGCACGCCCGGGACTTGGGCGAGCAGCATCGTCGAGTAGGCGCTATCCAACAACTTCGGCGCCGTACAGCATGACCGAGCACGGTGAGGTTTCTCGTCGCTCTCTTTCTCTCTCTCTCTCTCTCTCTCGTATTCCCGCGTTCGGGTGTGCCGGCAGCAGGGAGTACAACCTCTGGAGCGCGCCATCGTGCCCAGGGTGTTCGCTCGCTCGCGGCCTTCGTCATGGTCGCCGAGGACTCAGCGCAGTAGCGTGAGTACGACTGTTTCCTGCTGCACTGTAGTTCCTCGAGCATCACCACGCGCTCCTCCATTGTTAGAGTCGAGTGTATATTAAGATGATATTTCTTGTATAGTAGCTCTAAGTTTAATGAGTAAAGTGCGCACTTAAACTAATCTTTTGTGTCAACCCGTAATTTATCCTCTCCACCACCTGCATGAACAGTCTCTCGCGCGCGAGTCGTTCGAGGTGCAGACCCAAATCTGTTAGCTCGGGCGAAGAGTCACGTTACACTAAAGGTGCACTGAACACTCATTTACCGTCGACCAGTAATAGCGGGTCAGAGAAGAAAATCGACAACGACGAATATGAACAAAACAACGAAATCGCTGAATCGCCAGAAAAGACGCCAAAAATAAAACGTCCTACCGATCCATCACAAATACCGTTTGCGCCAATGAGTCCTAGTTTACGTCGTCATATGAGGTACACAGAGCATAATAAATGTGCACAACCGTACATCCGATTCCGTCGAGACGACACTATACCTCGAGATGGTAACTGCCTGTTCAATTCACAAATAAGGATCATGAATTTTAACATGACCGCTACAGAGTTACGCAGGACACTCCTTGCAAGCTCAACAGTTGCTGAATGTGGAAATCCACATGAGGCAGTCGAAATTCTAACATCAGATACACAATACAGCGATACAAATTGCATATTTATATTCTCACAAAAGTTACCAAATGAATGTCTGCTTACATTGCAAAACAGTTACGGGGAAAGGCTACTATTATTGTCGAGCCAAGGAAGATGATTCTTCGTCCCCCTTCAGCTACAAACACAAGGAACGCACTATACACCATACATTCCTGTCATAAGAGAAAACTCAGAAATTTCAAATGAAGTTGACAGACGAAACGAATGTCAAAAGGTTTGACGCACCGCTAGAAAATCAGGATAATGCGGATGATCTTGAAAGGAACTGGGAGGTCGCAAGCAGAGGAAACGCAGACCTATGAGGAAATGCTAATGCGGCTCGAACTTGCAGACTCGCGGGCGCGATGGCCAGATACTTGGTTGTCGACGCACGACCGCCCGACGACAAACCACCCTGGTTAATTGACGAAGACGATGACATTCCACCATTTACGGCCGTTAGGAGTTTAAATGATTACCCTTTTGCACATCGGGTGAATTTAATATATACTATCGCTGGCGATATTTATTTCAATACTGAATTACTGGGCGCCCTAACGGAAAGACGATATATTGATCCCGAAGAACTATTAAGTGTAACGCGTAATATTGGCGACGTCATAAGTACGGAAAGTCACGGTATTAAACTATTCGGACTAGCAGTGAAAAGTCACATTGACGATAAAGAACTCAGGAGCGATATTACTCGTTACCTTAAAGCATTACGGGGTCAATTTACAAAAGTCGATATACGCGTAGCGGGGATAGCGCGCGACTTAGCTATGCTTTCACCACCTAATTGGGGATAAATGATAGAACAGGTGATCAGACTATTTGCCGAGAAAAACGTGGTTATTGTTTACTATAAAAATAATTTGCCAATTTCGCCTGTCGAGGAAAGATATCGGTTGGTAAAAGAATTTCATGAGTCCGCAATCGGGGGACACAAAGGTTCTACAAAAACTTATTTACGGGTAGCTAGTGAATTTTATTGGAGGAATATGTAGGCAGAGATACGTCAATTCGTGCGCGCATGCAACGGGTGCCAAACTATTAAATTGACTCGGCAGAAGACAAAGCAACCAATGGTCATTACGATCTCGTACCCTAGACCGTTCGCACAAGTTAGCATGGATTTTTTCGGGCCATTACAGGTGACTGAACATTTAAATAGATACATACTCGTTTTACAAGATATCTTCACAAAATACTGCATATTAGTTCCTGTACAAGACGCAACAGCGGGAGAAGTAGCTCGCGCTATAACGTAAAAGCTTATCTGTTATTTCGGGACCCCTCGAGCAATTTCTAGCGACCTTGACACACATTGTATTAACAATATTTTAGAAGAGTTTGCTACAATTTTCAAAATAAATAAATGTCGTAGTACTGTCATGCACCCACAGAGTCAGGGCAGAGTCGAACAGTTAAACAGTATGATAAAGGAATATATAAAAATGTATGTGCAAGATAAACCTAAATGGGACGAGTTGGTGCCAATAGCACAACACGCCTATAATGGGACAGAACACGAATCGACGAAGTTCTCGCCGCACGAGCTATTATTCGGTGAACGTGCACGTACCCCATCGAGCTTCCCACCAAAGGAGCATTTATTGCCGTATGATGAGTATTTAGCAAATGCAGCAACAAACCTTTCACAGCTGCGAACACTAGCAGCTATGAACTTACAATTAGTACAATCTAAGTTCGGCTCTAAGAGGCATTACGACCGACGCTTAAACACTCAACACTTCCGCGTAGGAGAGCAAGCTTATTTCCTCAAACATCCTCAGAAAGGGAAATTAGACGCCGAATGGGTGGGGCCATATGAAATCTTAGCCATTGATCACGTGAGACACAACGCAGGAATAATGAAGGAAAAATATTCACGCGTAGTCCACATGAATCGAATAAAAAGGGCCATAGGACACGACGTACCGGTAGGCCCTATAGTAATAGACGACGACTCGAACGAACTTGACGCAGATAGTGAGTCAGCTGACCTCGAGCTGACCGCAAATATAGGGAATTTAACAAACATCTGCGGCCCTCGGACGCTGACGACAATTAAAAGAAATATAAAGGCTCCGTTTATGAAAAACGATGGGGCTCCGTTTGCTCGAGGGCTCCGTTTATGAAAAACGATTGGGCTGAGTTTGCTCGAAGACTCCGTTTATGAAAAACGACGGGGCTTCGTTTGCCCGAAGGCTCCGTTTGTTGAAACGAAGGGGCTCCGTCTGCCCGAAGACTTCGTTATCGAATCGCAGAGCTCCGTTAATTCAAGAACTCCGTTTGAAGAAACAAGGGTTCCAACATAAAAACCCTGAACGACAAGAGTTGATTATTGAAAATAAATAATGTGCAAAAGGGGGGACAGGCCGATACCATATAATTTATGAAACAAACCTTATAAAAAAACCAACGAAATATAAACCTTCATAAAAGAAGAACGGATACAATAATTACTGTTAAATCGGGTTAAATGAAAACTATGATAAAATGAACAAGAATCTTGAAAGAAAAAACTCCGTTTGAGAGAATCTAAGGTCTCCGTCGCAATAAAAAGACTCAGTTTGGGAGATTCTAAACACTCCGACATATCGAAAGTAACTAATGAACTGCGATAATGCAGCTTGCCGCAAGCATAATAAAGAGATTAATAATTATTACTCAATCCCATTTTTCAATGTATCAAATAAAAAAAAATCAACAAAGTAACAAGTATAAGAAATAATAAGACTTCAGAATAATAAGGAAGCAAACAAAAGGACACGATTCAGCCCAAACACCCGCGGTCCTCGGATGCCGTCAATCAGGGTGTAAATAATAAAGTATAATGACCAATAGTTGAATACTTGGGTCGCCAGGACCAATAACTCTTAATAAAAAATGTTACCCGCCGTTCCAGCTTTACAAGCAAAAATAATTTTTTCCCAAGTCCGCCGCTCCTGCATAGAGCGAGCCCGCCGTTCCAGCCTCTAAGGCAAAATTTTTTCCCGAGCCCACCGCTGCAGCACGGGGTGACCCGCCATTCCAGCCTCCAAGGCAAATCGTCGGTCCACCGTTCCAGTTTACGGCGACCCGCCATTCCAGCCTTCAAGGCAAATCATCGACCCGCCGGTCCAGCGTACGGCGACCCACCGTTCCAGCTTTACAAGCAAAAATATTTTTCCTCAAGCCCGCCGCTCCAGCGTCGAGTGGCCCGCCATTCCAGCCTTCAAGGCAAATCGTCGACCCGCCGGTCCAGCGTATGGCGACCCGCCGTTCCAGGTTCGTAGGCTAAAATTTTTTTTCCCATGCCCACCGATCCAGCGTAGAGTGGCACGCCATTCCAACCTCCAAGGCAAAATCACGTAATCGCAGCATCGACACACTTAGCAGCACGCTGGGTAGCCATATTCGCAGGGTACACCTTAATCTCAAAGTCTCCGTTTCTCAAGATATAACACTCTAATCTTTCAAAAAAAACTCTGTAGTTTGAACTATAAACACTCTAGGGTTTAAAAGGACTCCGTTTCGTCAACCAGAAAACTCCGATCATTTCGAGAATCACGTGAATCCAGTTCTATATGTAAAAAAAAGAGGAATAATGACCGGTACGGCATATGCTAATAATAAATAATATTAACAAATTTGCAGTCTAGGCGAATATAAATATATATCATACAAGTTTTAGAACATGAATTTGAACTTCTTATATTTTTCAAAAACAGGAGAAAACCTATTTTTAGTATGCTTGATCTTATGGCGATTGCCAGCCGCCCCTTACATTAATGTGTCATAGAATGTTTACAGAAAACACAAAGCACCATGAGCAAAATCCTCGAGAAATATAGTACTGTTTAACGCAATCAACGCCGCATCCGATGCACACAACTGAGTATCTGTCACAACGCATCGTACCCGCCAGTAGTTTGACCAATATTCCGCACATGGCTGACACACAACATCGCACCCCAATCAACATAAATGCCAGCTTATATAACTCAGTTAGTTGATCCAGTAGGGCACCTC
>JAWWMK010043158.1:0-11310 GCA_035047105.1 Galeopsomyia nigrocyanea
TACATATATATATATATATATATACCCTCGTCGAAAAAATGTTTATGCTCTTCATTATATACGTTATTGCAGCTCGCTATATAATAAGACTTATATGAAAAAATTATTTCCCCGCTCGCTCGCAATGTGACAATCATCCTATTAAAAAAATTCAACACCATGCGTTTGCCATAAGTGCCTCTAATTTTAAAAAAACACGTGTGTCTGCCCGCGACAATCGAAAAAGAGAGTAAAATAGCTTACTATTAAAAAAATATAAATCTATCCTAAACATCGTTATTCGCAGCGGCTTACAATAGGCTTGTGTATAATAGGAAGGTCCATCTAAAAACATCATAGTTTTTGGCCACTTATCATTGTACTGGTAATGATGATAGCATCGAAAAAGTATCTCGTCTAAAAAAAAATAGAACAAACGCACGCTCGCGAAACAATGGCAATGTAATAACTTTGTAGAAAAAGAGAGAGAAAAAAAAAGAAGAATGCTCGTGCTTTCTTGGCGCGTTATTATGACTAGATTATAACTTAGAAAGAAAATCAGAGACAGATTCCCGAACAAATTTGAGCATTCGATACAAAAAAAAAAAATTAAAACTTGGCATTCTGTCTTCTGAGATCGTTCGGTATGATGGAAGTGAGTATGATACCGACGAACAGCACGATACATTGAACGATATTCGCGTAATAATCTCCCCACATCTCGATCAGTTTTCCATACAACATTGTAAAAGCCACACCGAAGATTTGTACCATAGCGTTCAATAAGCCAGCCGATGTACCTTCGGGCTCTGGATATGTCAGCTCGGCAGCGAACTCGAAACCCACCGGCAAGTATCCGGTCATGAAAAATCTAGTGGAAAAAAAAAACATTTATCATTATATTGCTATTTGCCACCGTTTATCGGTCGATTAAACGGCTAAAGTTGAACGCACCCAAGTAGGCCAGCAGTCACGTAAACAACGACGATCGAGCCGACGTCGAGCGTGAAGGTGAACAGTATCATTCCCAAAAATGAAAACACATAAACGCCAAGAGTCGTTTCCCTGCGAACATTTGAAAAAAAAGTCGTATATGCAACTCGCGTTATCTTTTTAATTCCATCGCTGGCGGCATTTTATGCGAATATACTCACTTGAATCTGTGCGTCTTATCCAGAATCACTCCGCACACCACTGAGCCCAACATTCCAGCGCACACGATCGTCAGTCCAATCCTACCAGCGTCCATCGTATGACCCTTTCGTAACAGAAAAAAAAAAAACAAGGTTGAAATTGAAAAAAAAAAAAGAAGTTTGTTTCGCAGGGGTAAAATCAACTTACGGGAAAGTGTTCCAGAACAATGGCATTGAGCAGAGTGCTAATGGCATAAAAGATACCAACGTTGACGGCGTAGCTGAGCAAAAGCAGCAAATAGCCGGAATTGGTGACGAGTCTCTTGATCGAGAGGAAAAAGCTCTCCGACGCCTCGGATTCCCTTTGAACAGCTTGCGCGGGACTCGGTGGTAGTGGGGGTTTATCCTTGAAAACTACGAAGGCAAAAAAAAAAATTCAATTTAAAACTCTCGCCATCCCACCGAAAAAAGTATTTAATTCAATCGACTCTTTTTTTTTTCGCTCTCGCGTCCTTTTGTCTATCGCGAAATTCAATTTAACTCACACAATATCAGCAGCAAAAGAATGACGGAAGTGCAGATTGCCACGATATAGAACATCAACTGTAGGCCTTGACCGACCACGCTGTTATCTTTAGTGTCGGGCACGAGCATCGGTGGGAAGAGAAAGCCAATTGCTATTCCAAGCTGTCAAACAACAAGTGTCATGAAGAAAAAAAAAACACAACATGTAAATCGTTTTTTTTTTTTTTTAAATTGTCGACGATCGTTTGACCATTAGCCTGCTGTAAGCGCGTCAAAGCTTGCGAGAGAGAGAGAGAGGACGCGCGAGAGAGCGCTTAACAGGCTAATCTTTTCATCTAAAATGACGAGGGTCACAATTTACACGGGTAATCAGCGTTAATGTATGGGACACCCCCCCTTTGAGATTTATAGTCTCGGAAATACCTTATTTTTTTGTTCTTCTTTCGAAATGCCCTCGTGTTTTTCACTGCGCGAGAATATGGATATATATTCAAATCGAATTATAATTTCAAATGCACTCTCTAAATTCATAATCGATTAACACTTAAAAGTGCGCGCTCGCGACATACACTTGAATACCCGCGCTCTTTCTCTCCCTAATGGAATAATCAATGGTATATAAGCATCATACACAAGAGCGTGAGAAAAAAAAAAACTTGTGCATTTTCTTCTTTTCGCGAAAGCTCGGAAAAGACGCATATATCGAGCGGAAGAGTATTTTTACCGAGGGCAAACATAGAACGAAAACTAGGGGAGGGTGGGAGTTGTAGAATCGATATAAAGTTCGGAATACCTGATTGCCGAAAACTCCGATGCTACAAGCGCTGCTGACTTGGTCGGGTCCAAACCAAACGGCGGCCAGTCTCGCCGGTACCGACAGTATGAACGTCTGACTGACCGCCACGATCGTGTGCCCAGCGAAACCTATCCAGAATTTATCTGGACTCACGCTCGTTACCTTGATCCAACTGCCAGCGCACGTACCTAAAGCGCCGAGTAATGCTGCGTACCTTAAACCCTTTATAAAAAAAAAAGAATTTTTTTTTTTTTATTCACGATCGTCGTTTATCTTTGGTGAAGAATATATAAAGACTTACGAATCTGTCGAGGAAATAGCTTGCTGGAAAGATAAATGGGATGTAGGTGATCATGTAGATCATACTTGTCATATCGACCGAGAAACTCGACACGCCGTAGTACTGTACGATCAGGTTGGAGATAATACTGTACTGGATCCACTGCATCGCGTTGCTCGCGCTGTAAAGCACGAATATACCCAGCACGAGCCATCGTCGAGCGTAGATTTTTGTTTCGATTGCCTAAATTTTCAAAAAAAAAAAAAAATAAATAAATAAACGTAGACAAAAAAATGTATTACGTACGGTGATAATACACATTTTTTTTTTTACTTTTTTTTTCAATTGATTACGTAAAAATACAAGTGTCTTAATCGTTTTTCTTTTTCTTTTCTTTTTTGTGTACCTGTGTGGGTGGTACGCCACCTTCGACGGCCTTGACGTAATCCGAGGAACCTTTAACCATTTTTTGCGCTAAGGGGATATTCTCTACAGTCGCTCGAGGTTAATCGACATTTAAAATTGCAAAAATAAAATAAAAAATAAAAAAAAAATTACGAACTCAAGATATTATATTTTTCAAAGTTTAACTCTCAGCATAATTTTGCTTTCGTGTGCATGTGTCTTTCTTTCTTTCTATTTTTGGCACCTAAAGTTTCGCTTATATCTGCAAAAAAAAAAATAAATAACGGATAACACTTCATGAAAATTCATCGCTTACATATGCGTGCATCGTGCTTTGCGAATTTTATAATGCGTACATGAATGAAACACTTTGTCTCTTTGTTGCGACGTGTTGTGCAGACGGATTATAGATAAAGATAGTTGAATTAAAACGATAAACGCGCCAGTGGCCTTATTAAATAAAACTTGCGAAAACATCTGCGTCCTCAAAAAAAAAAAAAAACTTGTGAATAATTATGCAAAAAAAAAAACACGTTTCCAATTTCCTCAGTTGTCACTCGCGGCGAGGCAAATCACGTGGGCAACAACATGTTTTGATCGCCTTCGAAATTTTCAAAATTAGCATTCATAACGGTGTTAGTCAAGCGCGCACTCGGAGAGTAATAAACTTCTAATTTAATTATGCCCACAAAGTTTTTCCTCGCGAGAGTGCGGAAAAACTTATTAAATTTATCATCATCTTCGCGTCGCGGAGGAGTAGAGCAGCGATAAAACTTTTTTTTTTCTTTTATTAGTCTCTATTATAGATTGTATTCGTAATGATCGACAAGTGGCACAGGTCGAAAATAAATCCGCGAGATAGAGTTTTTTTTTTATATTCAGACGGAAATTCAATTATTATTCTTTTTTACAAGCGTTTTGTTAAATTCAAACAAATCTCTCGTCGCATTTTCGCGCGCTCATCGAATCAGCTTCCTTATCATACATCTCCGAGATCCCATATCAAATTCAATTAATCTATCGCGCCTAATGTTTCACACGAAAATTTATCAAAACGATCGATTAGAAATGACAAAATGAGTGCACAAGTAACAAACAAACGAACAAAAATTAAAAAAAAAACACTTACCCTGTTTACAAATAAAACAAAGAAACAAGCGTGAAAAGTTGGGATGTTAACCCTTAGCGCGCTCGGCTCGTACTGATAAAACGCTTGTCGCCTGGGATTGTCCCTCTCTCCGCTTAGCTTTGTGTGTGAAAGGAGCTAGCTGCTGACTCTCTCTCTCTCTCTCTTAGCACACAGAACCACGTGCGCGCACGCGTTCTAACGATCCGTGATTTCTGTATATAGGGGAGCTATCCCGTTTTTCATTTACAGTATAGCATTCTCGCACACACACTTTTATCACGTTTATATATATATATATATCCTACTACTACTATCGTATCGATCCTCTCACTTCTATATACCTCCTCCGTCGACGGCAAAGTAGCAACTGCGAGGCACAGCGAAGCGCGCGGGCACTAAAACTTCAACTGCTCGTCTGCTACTGCGGGCTGCCTTTACTGCTGATAGTCGTCCGCTGATATGCAAAGAGCTGCGCGCGCGCTTAACAAGAGCACTGACACTCTCTACGTCGCCTCGATGCTTATTCTTCTTCTTCATATTTCTCAATTGCGTACACTGATTTCTCAGGCTCTCTTCTTCTTTTTTTTTTTTTTTTTTCTTACGCGCACACACATATACATACACACGTGTGGTCCGTGCGTGCGTTATCATCCAAACGCGCGCACGCACACGTATATATATATATAGAGAGAGACACACGCTACGTCATTGAGCACTGGAAGCTTTGGGTGTTCGTTGTGTTTTATTTGCAATCGCCGCACATGCGCGCGAAGCTTTCAGCTGCTCTGCTCTTTGGATGCTATATCGGCGACGCGGATACGAGAGAGAGGATATAGCACATGTTGGACAGTGGACGCGCGCGCGGCGATTGTGATAAGGACCTTTTTACGTCAAAAAAAGAAAAAAAAAATCGTGTACGATTTGTTGTTTTTCGTTAGTCTTGTGATTTCGGTGTTGAGCGACATTGCTTCGAGCTTGAGTCATTGAGCTGAACGATAATGGGAATTTTTTTTTTTTCGCGGTTAACACTTTGTACATTGTGTTTGCTTGAAATGTGCTAATTGATATATAGTTTGCTTTTGTAAATAAAAAAAACACAAGTACTTTGAAGGAATATTGCAAGCGACCTTCGCGTTATCTCGAGTTGTAAAAGAGAAACTATAATACGCTTGGATAGGATGAAAATTCACCGAGAGATCGATTATACGTGTTTTATTGGGAGGAATAAGAAATGAAAAAAAAAAAAAGAAAAAAAGAGGGATTTCTAAAAGCGACTTATCCCACTATACACGAATGAACGGGTTTATATCCATGAAATTGACTATTCAATGATCTGGCTCTCAGGCCCTCTCGTCGTCGTCGTCGTCGCACGCGAAAAGGAAGTCGGAATGCCAAATGAAGATTATTCACTCGCTTAAACTTTTTTTTTGAGAGAGTTTAATTATAAACCGAGAGAGCTTTGAGTGTTTTCCATTAGTGCCGAGCTTTAGAAATTGTGTATAATAAAGATACGATTGATTTTTGAAAAAAGAAAAAGAAAAACGAATCAAGACACTCGAATTAAAAAGAAATATTTAAAGTCTTTTGGGGAGACTTACTTACGGATGAAACAACGTTAACAATAGCGGATGTCATGACTGATCTTTAAAAAAAAACGGAGAGAGAGAGAGAGAGTGATACTCTCCTCGAAAGAGAACCAAACAGGTGAATCGACAGTTATGATGTGCCTCGGTATCTTGCGCCAACTGTCGCTTCTTATATATATATATTCACCGCGAGCGCGCGCTTTCGATAATACCCGCCCCCTTTACAACTATTTGCAACGTATTTGTACGTGAGATTATATTTTGATTACACACGCACACGTTGTATAAGTGTGTACATCGCGCGCGCAGATAACCGCCGGGTAAACACACGACAGACAGACATATAGAGATTATAACAATAATATGCGCTCGATCAGATCGTTAACTGCAAAAAGTCTGTGTGTGGTAAATTGCATCTTTTATTTGAAAATTGATTTACACAAATGTTATATATTATATACCCAATTTTTCCATTTCGTATATTATACCTCGTCGCGCTTTGATTCGACTTTTGTGTACACGGAAATTAATTAATTTTAAGACACTACAGACATGGGTTAGTCTGTTTATATATAACGTGACGTCGATGGAATTAATCAGTCTATAAAAAGATGATGATCTAGAAGGAAAATCGAAAGGATGTCATGTGTACAGCACTTTTTTGGGGGACAAAAATGTTTAATCGATTAAACCAGTCGACACAACTTGAATATGCATTGGCTTAACTGATAAAGATGCTAAGTTATTTACGCGCTCGTGTGTATATACATGTGTGTGTGTGTGGCTTTCCAAGCGTCCAATACATACACCAAACAAAAGAATTATTTATTCAAGCCTGCTCAACATTCGCGCGGAGGTCAGATAATCTCTTTACCCTTTAAACATTGTCTGGCTCTTTCTCTCCTCGATTGTCGTTTTTATTATCGGTTATGACAATTATCATTTCATACCCGTGGATTGTAGTCATTTGATGTATTTTCGGAAAATAAAGTTGCAAATTATTAATTGACATTTGGAAATACCAAAAGCGAGAATTCGATAATTGAAAATCGTCGGTATCAATGGTACTTTCGCATTATGTATTTGCACGCGATAAATTTATTTTGAAAAGACATTCTCGATCAATGATAATGTCTCTTATCGAATAGACAAATTAAAAGAATTTCAAATTCGTAAAGTTACATAAAAACGGCAATTACACTCGAAAAACATTGAGAATCGATATGAACCATTTAACAAAGTAACGTATATCCTCGCCCACCGACAAGCACAAAAAAAAACCAACGCCGAAAAAAAAAAAAACAAGTTAAACGGTCTAGCACTCGGTGTGTTAAAGGATACACTGTGCACTATATATGTTGTATCTCTCTCTCACGTGTCGGCGACAAAAGGGAAACCGGAAACTATCGCGTGCCAGTTGGTGGGCGCATATACACCTATATCCTATATATACAAGTGGGGGAGGCGAATCACTCAAGCTTGAGAGGCACCTTTTCATTGTTGGGAACAGAGAATGAACAAAAAAAAAAAAAAAAAGAATTACCTCTGCGGCAGGTCAGTCGTTTATACGAGCCACTTCGGCTAACAACCTATATGAGCTCTGTGAGCGCAAAGCACAATAAATTGTAGTGTTCTAAAAATAGAAAAATAGTGTGGATTTTTTTTTTTTTGGAAAATCCAAACAGTATACGAGAAAGGAAATTTTATTACATTAATCAAGTTCGCACGTGACGATGTGACGTGTCGACATTAAACACACGTCGTGTCAGTGGTAAGTGTCATACTTATATCTTTTGTTTTAACAGGTTGCGCGAAAAAAAAAAACGAAGGTATTAGCATAATTATTATCGCGAGCTGCTTCGTCTATTGCATTATTCAATGGAATTCTTGAAATTCTAACGCGGTGCGATATGCGATATCATCGTCGCAGTGTCAATAAAATTGAGTAATCGTCGCGCGGGATTTTGTCGAATTTATGTAGTTTTCCGACTAATTTTAGATTATTAATCAACGAGAATTGATTGCATCATGTGATGATAGTCAATAATAAGCTGAATAATGCAAAGATAATACACACTATAAAAAGAAAAAAAAAAATTTCACAACACACAAATAATTACCGCAAAACTCGTGACCCACATAAACGCAAAATGAATTTCACAGAACACGCAAACAATGAAAAAAAAAAACGCATCATCACACAATTTTCTCTCTGCGCTGTTTTATAACCGAATCTAACCATTCCATCGTCGCGTGCGTAACGTAATAATATCAGCGCAGCAAAGCAGTGCGACTGACCTATTACAATGAAAAAAAAAAAAAGAACGAGGCTTTGCAGATAGTGAAAGTAAAAATTAATCAAGACTGCTACCGCCGGCGCTGCGAGAAAACCGGTCCAACGGTATAATAAGTCCTTATGACATAAGAAAACGCGCAGCGCGCGCAGTTATAACGCAGTGTCTGCCGCTGAACGAATAACTCCTACCACAACCATATATATACCATCGTTCGTTCCACCGCCTCAACTTTACTTTCAGCCTGAACTGCTATGTGCTCGCAACCGCGTTTTACTTTCAAACAAACAGTCGCGCGCGCACGTTGGACAAACTGTATAATATACATTGAAAAAAAATATATATATCGCGGTATTAGTTCTCTTGTCTAAAAAGTATTGTTTTGTGTATAGAATAGTGTGCTAAAGAGGAAGAAAGTGCAAATCTTACATCTTCCCGTTACATAATCGACCGTAATATCGACGTAATCGTATCGCTAATATAACACAGTGCGTAATCGCGCGAAGTGCACGAGAAGAAGAAAAAAAAAAAAAAAAGAAAAATCAATGAGCGGAGAAAGAAGAAATAATTGCTTGTGCAGGCAAATAAAGATCGCAATCGATTTGCATTAAATCATACAAACATATAATGTCGTTGATCAGTACGACGTTCAGCTCGTTGTTCGCGGAGAGCGATCGCGTTATCAGCGCACAGGAGAGATACAATTTGGCCACATTTATGGTACTGTTTTTCCTGATAACCATCGAAGTTGTGCTCGTCAAAGTGGCGACTTACGAGTACGACAACGACGAGCGTATAAGCGAGGACGATCAAAGCTCGAGTCTACGTCCAAATCCAGCTGCGGCTTTATTCTTCGAGGCGGACGATGCTTAACGAACAATTGACAATTTTTCTATCGTACGCGTTTGACAAAAAAAAAAAAAACACATGTGTATCATTTGATCGATTGGATAATTTTTGTTCAACAGACAACCACGACGACGACGACGCAAGAGAAGAAAGAAAAAAAAAAGAAGAAGAAGAAGAAGAGGGATATAGTTGCAGCAGATGCGAGAGTGTTTTATAATTGAGAGAAGAGGTCCTGACGGCTGTTACGATGCTCGAAAATACGCGGATCGACAATTATTCAAGCGACCACACTGCTGCTTGGAATATAGGTCAAACCCCGATTGCCCACTTATATGGATGTCTCTTGCTCGCTCACTCGCTTCATCGCTAATTATTTTATTCCGCAAGCTTCCAATCTCAACTCTCTCTCTCTCTCTCTCTCTCTCTGAATGTCATTATGAAATTTTGCTGCTCTATTATTTTTTGCAGGCTGTATCGAGAGCCAGCAGCACCGGCTCGACTTCAATATCCGATCGCTGCTAATCGCGTTAATTATCGGTCTGTGCGGTTGACGGCCGATAGTGCAGCCGTCGCCGCCGCTCGGTATTATGCGCCAGGTAAATTGCATTATTATTGCTTTTTTTTTTCTTCTTCTTCTTTAATATTACTTTCACTATTTTATAAAGCTATATCGCAACGAAAATAATTGAAATCACATACTTTTTTTTTTATTTCTTCGTGCGCGTATAAAAAGAAAATAGAATTTGTACGCGAAAAACGGCGCTCGAGAATTAATAGTTTTCCAATGCTGACGATAGCATTCATTTATATAGTCTCGTCCGTGCGATGGCGTGCGCGCTCGCGACCCAACGTAAAAAAAAAAAAAAAAAAAAGTCGTAGTTCCCCCGGTGAAATAATGGCACGGTATATATCAGATAAGACATTCAGATAAGAGTTACTTGTACGTATATGTACGTGTGCGTCGAGTTCACGTAGTAGTGTAAGTGTGTGTTAAAAGCGTACACACTCGACACAGATACGTTAGTCTAAAGCTCTCGCGAACTATTAACCACGAGGAGGCATGTGCGAGAAATAGAAACGACGACGACGCGCGTTGCTTCTGTGTGTCTTTCTCTCTCTTTTTTTTTGCTTCTTGTCTGTACTTTTTTTTTTTTTTTTTGAATTCTTTAAAATAGCGCATGCGCGAAATGACGAAGAGATAACAAGAAGGGAAGCCTTGAAACCGCGGGGTACATATGTACGTCAGTCATATAAGGTGCAAAAGTCTCATTTGTCAAATTGCACGATGCAGTTTGTCTGCCTGACGAGTGGTGCTGTTATTTCTTTCTTTTCCTTTTTTTTTAGAAAGTGGCGTACTTTAGAGCTATTGTTGTGTTTTTTTTTTAAGGAGAGTAGCAGAGCTTGATGGATATGAAAAAATTTGTGTGACGACTGTGTCCGTGTGCAACTGCTATTATAATTTACCGTCCGTCGGAGTATGCTATATATCATTTTTTTTTCTTTTTCATCTGTACGCGTGTAATTTTTGCTCTTTTTTTGCAAGACGAGCATCTTTTGAATAACGACACTTTCCGTGAAACATTACGCACTACGTGCAGAAATTAATCGTTATGTAATAAACAAGTAAAACGCTTATCGAAAGAAAAAAAAAATGTCGACCGGTATCTCAACATCACGCGCGTTAGAAATAACGATAGATATATACGCGATATCTCCGAGAGATAAAAAAAAAAGAGCGAGCGTGAATGACGCAAAACGCAATTGGCAATTATTTAAACTATTATTATCCATTAAATATTTTATTTTTTATCGGCGACAATAAACTTTGTACAACGACGCTATACACCGGAGTTTTCACAATATTTTCCACTCGTATAGCTTATACGTATACACGTGTATGTGTATGTGATTGTGCGTGAATGTTTGCTTAGATCTCTTAATCGCTTTGCTCAATCGCGTGTGTACGTTCAGTAAAAGCCGCCGCCGCTGCGCAATCGATTTTTGCTCAACACCGAAAAAGAAGAAGAAAAAAAAAATCATGTATAGGATCTTCAAGAGAACTTGTTTCGTCATTCCTTTCTCTCTGCACATACATTTCATGATTTTAAATCGTGAACCTTGTTTAAAAAATGGAATATACGCGTTTGTCTCTTTCGCTCTCTTGCATATGAATGCATATAAATGTCGTACAACGCGAAAAAGAAAAAAAAACCGGTGCTCTTTTGATATATGAGCAAATCCACAAAAAAACTGCCGCAATTCGAGAAAGTATTTTCAAATATTCAAACTGGGCGCACTCTCTCAATTTTAGGTGCACGCTGTTCTACGAGGTAT
>JAWWMK010043169.1:0-11307 GCA_035047105.1 Galeopsomyia nigrocyanea
TATATATATACCACGCAGGCTCGTTGCCGCGGGTCATCATAAGCGCGAGTGTGCGAGAGAGAGCTGCATCGCCGCCACCGCCGCTCGGTCAGGCCATGGCTTATCACGCTCGAAACAGATGAACCCGCAGTGCGGCCGCGCGTCCACGCGCGCACAGGAAGTACAACGATAAGCCGGCCGAGATTGTGACGTCGATGCGTACGAATTGAAGAAGCGACATTGCGCACGCATACTCGATCACTGATGGCGAGCAATGATAAAATGCCTAATGTCGAGGATATAGGTGGAAGGTGGTCGAGCGAGCGTAACGTGTGAATTCAACCCCCTTGTTTCTCGGTAAAATATGCGCGTTATTCCGCGCTCCGCCTATTGTTTTTCGTATAAATTTGATCGCTTCGATAAAACGTTCTGCACGCCTATTGTTGCGGAATATTTTACGGCGAGTTTATCTTGAAAATAATTTAATTTCAATAAAAAATTTTCATGGAAATATCAACATTTAAAAAAAATCATTTTTGGTGATTGAAGGTTCGAATAACAAAAACAATGGATCTTTTAAGGGATACTAATTGCCAATGAATTGGCAGTGTTCTTTTTCATGGAACTATTAAATTCTCCATGATAATGATAAAAGAAATATCATTTGTGTTTTAAATGTTTAAATAATTATCGTTCCATGCAATAAGACTCGGGCAAAATAATTTTTTACAGTATCGCAGTTTCGTTTATATGGCTTTATAAAATAACTTAAAAACTGCATATCTCAAATATTAAACTTGGCATATTGGTTAAAAATATCATTTTGACTAAAGTTAATTTTACGGAACTTCAAAAGATCAGCTTTTGTAAAATTAAATACGAAAAAATATAATACAACCCACAAGATAATCAAATGACGGTACCAAAAGAAGTTATATTAAAATATATTCTGAAATATCTGTAGATTTTAAACGCACTAACAATAAGAGAACGTTCGTGTTGATGCGGCCATAGCAATGCACTCACAGCAATTCACACGGACCTGCGCGTAATGCGACACTCGAGAAACGGAAGCACTTATCAAAGTATGTACAGACTACCTGAATTCTCTCATATCTATACCTAACAAGTCCTGATATGGCCAATACTCCGAGTGGCACTCGGCAGAAATTTCGTCAATAAGACACATAGGAGAAGCAAGAGCAATGTAAGTAATGCAATCAATTTCAATAACACTGTACTACAAATTGACTTGTATTTTATTTAAAAAAATTAATATCATTTATTTTTCTATTTTTTAAATATTAAATATTGTAGCAAATTTAATCAAACTGATAGTTTGATAGTTGGAAAACTAAAGAGTTGTGTGTTAGACTTTTTCTCTCAAATAATGGTAGCAACGTCCCATCGAAATGTAATACAAAATCAATTCACCGACTTAGACTTGTATTCGTCAATGTAACCCCGATGGGAAATCCAGAAGAGATGAGAATTCTCGTACGCCTTATCAAGGTTGCACGTAACTGACTTAAATAAGGAGCTATGGAGATCCGGCTAGATAAATATTTTATCGTTGAAAAATCTTTCGTTTTCCAATAGAAATGGGGCCTAGTAGCGTTAGTGCATTTCTAATAATTATTTGACAATCAATTTTATTCATTCCGTACTAAATTTTGAATAAATTCGAACTTCAATATTGTTTTTGAGAATAGAATTTAAAATGGCCATTGCTGAATCTAGATTATAATACGTCAAAGGAAGTAAATTTGGAATAACAAATTGCGAATAGATATGTTGCGGGATCTGTGAAGGAACTATCGAATTATTCACTTGTTTTAACATTGTTTGATTCTGGTAGGAATGTATTTTTTTACACGTTTGATTTTGGACAGTAAAACAGAAAAAAAAGAAAGGAAAGTGTAGAGACTTTATTGCTCTTGCTGTAATACAGTGCGCTATAGCGGATATAAAAAGTGGAAAAGAACTGAGTAGTGCCACTTTTCTACGGCTCGAAGGTGGGTGTGTATGTGTGCAACAACCTAAAGGTTTTACCTCGAACTGAAAGTAGCTTTTCAAATAAAACGGAGAGATGCGCTAATATCACTAAAAAATGAGATGGGAAATTCGTTAAAGGCATTTTTATGTATCTTTCCATAATTCGGTATGATTCCCAGATAAAAGTTGAAAAAAAATCCACCTCCACAATTCAGTTTGGCAACATTTTGCATTCCAAATCCACATCATGTATCTTCCAGAATTAAATTCTTGTATATAATTTTTCTCTGATATTATCCTCATTGATTAAAAATTTACAATAGAATTATTTTTTGAAATAGAAGCATTTGTTCATATGATAACAAAAGATTTTAAATCAATTGGACTTCTGAAGTATAAAATCAGAATATTAAAAAGCGCCCAGCAATAAATAGATAATAAGAAATCTTATCAATAAAAAATCCATCAACATACAGTGTATATCAATTTAAATATTCAAATTTACTTTTTAATTCAATGTTATCATGCAGTAATCATGCAGTAATCTTCGAATAAACGAAAGACATCACGTTTTTAATTGTAACCCACTGGAAAGTCGTATCGATTTTACAACGTAATTTTTATTCGAAACAAATAACAAGTCCCGATAAACGAATGGCAGGAAACAAAGTCGAGTGGGTAAATGTGTCAATGCAGTGGAATCGCTGTTACCAATTATTTTGAACTTTACAGTCTCGAATTTCGGAGCGTTAACGACTTTGCCGCAGAGAGTCAGGCGCACTTGCAGTGTGGTGTGCTCGAAAATTGGCCTGAAACCGGATATCACCCTATCAGCCCTCGAGTTCTCGTATCCACTTCACCATCATGTTCGTGAATTTAACTGCGTGAAATTCCTTCTGGTCCTAGCCTTTTCGCGCAAAGTTGAAAAACAACATTTGTACGCTATATTTGCAGGTTAATTTACTTTTGCTGTTGCTTGTTTACTATAATTCAGTATTTTACAGTCGGAATGTGAAATGAACATCAATAAAAACAATTGAATGAACTTCTTTGAATGGAATAATAACTATAAAAGAAATGTTTACGCGGGAAGTTTCCTCGGTCTGTTTGAATGAAATTTGTTTTGTAATGCTTTTGTTTCTATTATGTATTGTGAATTAATGCAGAGGAAAGTCAGGCTTTTCAAATTATATTTACTCAGTTTTTCAGGTTTCTTCATCAAGCTTTTTCCATTTCCAGTATCCGCTTTCTTTACATTCAACATTATTACCATGGTCTATTATGCTCCGTTAGTCGATTTGCAAGACGCTCATTTGTAAAAGCATACAAGGACTTTCGAGATCGATTTTCTAGAAGATTTAAGATTTGTCATGTCTCACTTATTATTAGTACTCATAAGTATTACTTGAAAAATAATTGAGTGTAAATATAGTGGATATTACAGTGAGAACTTAGTGGCATTTCCTATTTGTCTTTAATAGCAACGGTAGAGACATAGTCAGTCATAAGATAATAATTCTGCCATAAAAACTACTATAAAATGAGAATAGTTCCGTCTACGGAGATGGGCACGGAATTAATTTTCTAGGGACATAAATAGTTTACGATTTCCGACTGCATGCCGTTAAGAAAGATTTTTCAATTTTGACTGCAATATATAAGCGGACGAAAAAATAATTTACCAAAAAGTTCAAAATGATCTTGATTAACAAAAGAATTATGCATATATTTGGAATAAGCTATTATTTTTAATAAATTTTTGTGCAGGTACACGTGAAAGAAACTATATACGTATATTGTTTTTACTCTCGAATGTTCTCTGTACTACTGTGTATAGAACTAATACGTCAATTTTAAGTAAGGATCTCTTTTCACGTGATAAACATATGAATTTCGTGCCTTTATGAAACAAATTCTGAGATTCTGTCCTTTTTATTGGATGCGATTGGAAAAATTGCTGGAAAAGTTTGATTCTCTCATACGTAGGTTGCAAAAAAATTTGAAAAGCTAGACATTTTTTTTAAATACCACCTAAAATGATCATGTTTTTATAATCATCCATTGAACAAAACATATTTATACTAAAAAAATAAATTTTCTTTCATTCACATATTTCATGTTCATGAAACTAGGATTTACTATCCAAGTAAATTTCAATGAAAATTATTTGATGCAAACAAACCGCTATTTTACATTAGTAACTATTTGTTTGTTCGCAACAAAGAATATAGAAACTTTTTCATCATACTCAAATACGTATGATATTAAAGTATACATCAATTGGGAAAACTGAAACCACTCAGTAGTCAGTAGAACTTGTTTGTTGAATGAGCAAATATCGCTTTTATCAACGAGTAAATTTCAAAAGCTATGGCAGTTATGGTATTTATTGTAAATAAATCAAATTTATATCAAATTGTTTGTCATATCAACGGAGATGAAATTAAAAAAAGATTCAAATTGAAAACTCTTAGATCTAATTTTACTCTCTAACATATATATTAGAGAGCACTATACCATATCAATTGTGACAATTATTAATTTCTTGCCTTGCTTGCGTTGCATTATGAATAAAGGCTCTACGTTTACGGCGCCGTGATTTATCATAAGCTTTTGACGTATAGGTAATCGAGTGCAAAATGAAAGCACAAAAGGAGCGAATAGAAACGAGAGATTTTTTTATATGCAACGATATGTAGATTGAAAAGCGGAGCCGTAGCTCGGAGGGAAGCAAGTACTTTCAGATGAATTGGATGTGATTGCTCTGGAAAGCTTTTCATATTTTTGACGAAAAAAAACGGAGCTTTATAACTGCATAGGTGAAAATCGTGCATTGAGCATCAGTGATATCCGTGCGTTACAATTAAATTGATTGCAACAATTTAAAATATTGGTGAAAAAAAGCTTATTCAATTGGGAATTTGCATGAGTTAAACGATACGAAGTTTCGTTGAAAGTTCACGTTGCCAATGCATCCGAACGCACTAGTAAAGTTTGATAGCTTCATAAACAAGTTATTCGTAAGCAGCTATCGGGCGCGATATAAGAATCGATAACGAGGCTAAAAAGTTAAATATCTCATCTAGCATGCCTGGAACAATTATTGGAAGAGCGCAAACTCGGGGTAAGAGAGATAGATAGAAGGGATAACGCCGTTAGCCAGGCGCGTGCCATTATCGTAGCGCGCGTTGCACGGCAAAATGCCATGGGACATTAGCCTCGAGCCAGCATGATCCTTAATACCGGGGGAGGGATATGGAGGGAGAAGAGAGAGAGTTTTGCAGCCATGCCGACAAGGCTGCCGAGTTTTCGTATGGGAAGTACCCGGCAAATAATAACGTCGCGTATATATGACGCTTCCGAGCGCGCGCGTCGTCTGTTATGTACCTCGAACCAAGCCCGAGAGGGACAATATTGCAAGTCGACGAGCGTCCGTCATGAACCAGCTCTCCGCCAGGTGCTCTTGGCTCTCGCTCGCTCACATACGAATCTCGAAGGTATTAATATTTTCTTTCTCTCTCTCTTTGCCTCCGTGTGCTATATTAAACTTTTTTTACAGTGTTCCCATTTTATACAACGAAGACGACAGTTTTTTAATTACTCAAGTTATTACCTCGTATCATTTCTTACTGTTTTTTTATGCGTACTTATAATAAGTAAAGTTCACATGCTGGTGGACGATCAATTAAAAAACCAAATTGTTTTTGTTAATTAAAATCATCTTTGCGTAAACTCCAGCTAACGTATCACGTTTCACTAACAATGTCGCTCTACTTTTCAGGAGAACAGTAGTAACATTCCTGCAGGTAGAATAACACTAAAAAGAGTTCAAGGAAATTTAACTTGAGAAAATGACGTCCTAATTGGCGATCACCGGGTACAAGTAGAAGTTTTTTTTTTCTCAGCCCTACTGTAGAATGCGCTTAGTGGCTATTAGCGCGTCATTAAGACGAAATTGTTATCACCAAAGTAAGTTGCACTTGCAACAAAAAGATGTTTCTTATTCTCGTTCGAGTCGTCGCCAAAGGATATGCAATACAATTGAATAAACAGTTTTTCTTCACTCGACTACCTCGACGGGTTGAACAATTTCGGGACGATTAAATAACGCACAAAGTTCCATACTCTGATGCAATTGCACCGATTCACTGAGGCAAGCAAATAATAGCGAAATTATTCAACTCTGGAGAGCTTGTCAATACGTGTTTAAATATAGACAGAGAGAGAGAGAGAGAGAGAGAGAGAGAGAGAGAGAGAGAGAGAGAGAGAGAGAGAGAGAGAGAGAGAGAGAGCGAGAGAGAGAGAGAGAGAGAGAGAGAGGAAATTGCTTGGATCCCGTTTGGGAGTGTGTGGATTCTGTTCATTTTCGTTTCTTTTCTCCGACTGTTTAATAAATTATTTGAGTCTCTTAAACCTCTATCAATCACTCGTGCGCGTGCCTTCGCACATATACACCAGCAGGGCCATTCCCTTATGTGCAGCAATAAATAACGGAATAGAATATTTTATGTTAATTGTATGAGTGAGCTTCTGAAGGGAAGGATGAATTCAAAGGTGTTGCATACGGAAGTAGGCGATTTAGTCGATCATTTGAATGCGAGTCGAGTGTGCTGTATCTATATAGACTCTATGTAGCATTGCCCAAAGTCTCGAACTTTACCAACGCAAGCGTTTCTAGTTGAATAATCGAATCGAATGCATTCCGATTAACAAGTAGAAACCATTACGATTCGTCAATAAAAAATACTGGCAAACGCTCATTTATGGATTTTTATTACAGAAAAGACCTTGTAACATGTATCATTTTCCAGAACTCTTTGAAATCTTTACGAGTACAAAAGCATAAAAAAATACATCTTTTCGAAATATTTCCTCCATTATTAATAAAAGCTTTGATTTTACTTTCAAATAGAACTCCTAAATCATGATTTCCATTTCGAATCTGTATGAATAAAGAAACATCGAAAAAGTAAAAAAAAAATCTTGGAATTAGATTACGTTACAAGCCAGCTCTACTCTCTACGCAATAAAATTGAATTACGACGGGATAATTTAATTTGCCTAGTCGGAATGATCTGCATCCACGTCGAATATCGGTGAATCACGACAGTGTGGGAGGAAAAAAAATCAACGATAATTGAGTGCGCGCTGACAATTTCACTTAGTTACCGAAGAAGTTATATTCCCCGATGTATATCCAGAAGAAAGGAGCAAAAAGACATATAGCAGGTGGAAGTGAGTGTTCGCGCGAGAGATAGAAAACCAGTCAAGTGACTGAAAGGATTAAGGGTCGACGTGAAAAGTTAGCCATCGGCCTGGCGGATAGTATGACCTCGGCTGCTGCTGCTGCCGCCGCTGCTGCTGCTGCTGCTGCACAGGGAAAAGCCAATTTTCCGAGTTACGCCAATAAGAGGAGGCAATTTGCTCGCGAAAGCACCTGCCGTCGCTCGCTCACGCGGCTGCGTCTAAAGTGACGTAAATAGACGACATTTATAGACTTTATAACACTTCCTCTCGCCCCCCTCGATAGGGCTCTCTATTTTATGTAATTGCGTAAATTACATAGGGCTGTCATGCATTGACTATAGCTTTGATTCAATATTCAGTCTCAAAAGTTTAGTGAATTTCAAAGGTGATCTGTCTCGTTGAAACAAAAATCTTGTACCTTACACATTTCACGTGCGTAGGTCTTATATACATATATTTAATAAATGAAATATACGTGTAAACCGCTCGAGTTCGATGTGATTCTCGACGCCCCACTTTTTTTGGTTATTTTTCGAATAAAGCACCGAAAAACGACAAACAAGCTCATATATTTAATAAATCATGAGCGAAGCAAACAAGCAAACAAGACTCCAATTAATCTCGGAGCAATTAGGAAAAACCCGAATTACCCCGAGCTATTGCAGCAATGACGGGAAAACCCAAATTGTAGGTTTTCTTTAGAGCAATCAGAAGCATCTGTCGCTCATGTGTCGAGACAACGGAACTTGTCTCAACACGCTCACAATCTCCATAAAACCGCA
Source organism: Galeopsomyia nigrocyanea (assembly GCA_035047105.1). Lineage (NCBI taxonomy): Eukaryota > Metazoa > Arthropoda > Insecta > Hymenoptera > Eulophidae > Galeopsomyia > Galeopsomyia nigrocyanea. The sequence goes on from JAWWMK010043169.1 coordinate 8,004, forward strand.
TTCAAGCGAAGGGTTATCTCCGATCTAAGATTACCCCCCATTAAGCTGGAACTGCGCATTACTTCCAAGGTCGCTCATAAACCACTGACCTTACGGTCCCCAGTTTACCAAATTGCCGTGTACCAAACCTCTCCGTGTACCAAATTGCCTGCGCGCTATTTGCTAAAACGGTCGCGCGCGCAGCGCCCTCAACCCTTTCGTGGTTTCACTGGAATTCCCTTTCCATCGCGTTTTTACTATAGTTTGCAATAGCAAATCCAGGAAAACGGCTTTTCTCCCGCTTTTCGCGAAACACACGCCCTTCAATGATTCTCTGGCCACACCTTGGTTCGCGCGTTGGATATATAAAGCCCCGCGCGACCAGGCCAAGACGAGTCAAACCAGAGTCTAACCAGAGTTTAACGAGAGTCTACCTAGAGTCTGAGTTTTTCTCCTGGAGTTGTCGTACGTAGTAACCTGCAGGTTTCCTGCAGCTGCTAATTACGCAACTCGTGACGATTGAGCCTTGTGCTTACGGCTTGTTCGAGGATTCAGCTTGCTGCCTAACCTCACTCGCCTTCATCACAGACGGTGTCTGACTGATATCGCTAGCTGCGTTACTCGGTGTTGCACAGTGGCAGAAGAGACATAGTTTCTCGCTAGCTCAACAGCCGTTGACTCTGCGCTCGCAACTGATGGGCACATCCTTTTTCTCTCACACACGCACACACACTCTTTCAACCTAACCTAACCTAACTTCCCTCTCCTAACGGTGAGCCAAGTCTATTTTATTTTTGCATTATAATTCTTGTGTTTCATTTATAACTTGTATCCTTACCTGATCGTGAGTATATAAAAATACGGGTTTGTTCGAAAAACGGTAAATTATAATAGTGCAACTTTAGTATCTTCTGCTCGAGCCTAGCTAGTCGCGCTGAACCGTATTAAAATCATGTATAGTCTCTGCTAGCCCCTTTTTTGACCGCTTTTGTTAATTGTTATTTTATTTCCGAAAAGTCATTCTATAATTAATTACCCTAGCGCAAATCACATTTATATTTAAAAAATACTTTTCTTTTTTATTCTTGGCATAAATTTATATAATTGCAATGAAACGTTATTTTGTGTGATTGAAAGGCTTCATTTAATTATGAAGAATGAAAAGAATGAGAACTTTAATTGAGGAAGTATCTTTTAGTGAGGGAAAATAATTATATCAAATTTATATCATTTCTACGATATCTTATAAAAAATTAACTGTGAAAGAAATTACGCTTCTGTGAACAAGACACGTACATAAAACATACAGCGATGATACGGTGTCCCTGAAATTATTAGATAACTACTAGTTTAGTAGATGTTGTTACTAGATAAATTACAAAATTCGAGTTGTAAATCTAGTTAGATTTTTTACTAAAAATACATTTATGTTTCAAGCACGAATATTAAAAAAGTAATTAGGCGAGTTAACAACTACTGCTTATTGCGCGCTTGCATTTTATGTAGATGTGATATTTCAATATACAGGGTGATTCAGAAGGACTGTATTTCCCAAAAATGGATTGTAGAAACAAATTTTCTGAATCGATTGGCGTTTTCAAACAAATGTTATCTTCAAAATTGACCGAGAAATTTCGGAAACTACAATCCTTCTAAATCACCATGTACAGTATTCGATAACATTTCCGGCCAGCTGGTTGAGCTGGTATTAATCATTTTGGGATTGATTTTTTGCTACCCAAGTATTAGATTCTTTAGGCACCCTGTCGGATAATACCAACCGATCAAATCAGCTACTGCAAATATACGCGAGTGAACATAAATAAAAAGGAATCAGGTCAAATACAGCACTTTCTTCTTTTGTGATGTCAGTAAAAATGAAGTGTCTTTCAGAAACTGCGCTCTATAAAAAAAGAAGTAACTTGACAAGTATCATCGAATGAAGCATAAAAAAAAGCATCAAATATTTTATACTTTTAATTGCGAACATACGATTAGTATGTAGATAAACAAATTTTATTGTGCGCTTCTAGAGCAGCAAATTTCATGTTAATTACTTGGCGCATTGTCTAGGCAGAGTGCAGCATTTAGTTTGCGTCATTGCAAATGCAGAACATCTATGAAGCTCGTAGAATTTTATCACTGCACTACTACACTGCAAGATGTGTATGTGTATATATACTCATAGAGAAAATGTACTCATTTTATTACCAGAGCAGTAATTTTAATGGCCTAAACAGGCTCTTCTGCGAGAGGAAGAAAGTCGTAGGAAAACATTTTGCAGTAGGCATTTACGAGCGACGCGGGAGATGTGGTTGGTATTATTTTTTTGCGACGCTAACTTTATATGCCGATTGTTAAAAACAATATGAACAGAACTTTACGTCGAGAACGTGGGATTCCACATCATTTTTTCTCTGCCGTATGGATTCAAATTACATGATAATAGTTTTTTTTTGCGAGTTAATTTCTTTCTTTCTTTTATCGCGCCGTTTGGGTGTCGCATTCAACTTTTGAAAAGGCAACTCCTTGAAAGTATTCAGTCCACCAACTCAAACTTTGCTTTGCTACCTCGAATTTGTACCTTAAAGCACAAGAAGAGAGACGGAGAGTGTCAATGGATCTTGGATGTGAAGAATCAATAGCAGCGGCGAGCAAAATATATCAAAACTTGCGCGGAATTGAGCTTAAAACTCGGCGGGTCTTCCATTGCAAATATTATGTTAAATCTCGTCGTTGAAAAGGGGGACAATGGTGAGGCACGAATAGAGCGCTTTCTATTATCAAGAGTCTTAAACGCGGATATAAGTATATTATATTAGAGCTATATTGTTGAAGAGCGAGAACGCGACGAAAGAAGAGGGCCAAGTTGAAAGCACTGGGGCCGATCCCTTGGGAAATACGACGAGTATGTGCGCGCCCCTCCCGACGACGACGAACGAGCGTTGTCTACTGTCTCTTTATGCGCAATGGGAGAGAACGTCTAAGAAAAGCTTATGATGCTGATGCTTGTTGGGAGAACAAGAAAAGGGGTTAAGGCCACGAAAAAATTCAATAAGCTTCGCTAGCGAGTACATCCTTTTCTTTTTCTTCTTTTTTTTCTTATCAATTTTTCATTGAAAGCCTATACGGCTATATCAATCTTTGTATTTTTGACAAGTTACGAATAAATTTATTGCGTTCTTCGACGCAGGTCGCTCGTAGATTTATTCTTTCGGCGAGAATTATCCGACAACCGTTTGTCTCATTGGTTAGCGGCGTACCGACACTCATTTACTATACAGTTGTCTTTTTACGTGGAAACTTGGGTTGCTCTTTATATATA
>JAWWMK010043180.1:0-11305 GCA_035047105.1 Galeopsomyia nigrocyanea
AATAGTAACTGGGGCAGCATTTGGCTTATTTATGCACTAAAAAAATTTCTAATGAGTGCTTTTGAAAGCTTAAAAGACGAATCGAATGGTGCGTCGCAATTTTATGCTTAGGCATATTAGATTAGTTAAAATGACACATATCCGTGTATTGGAAATTTAGAGATTTGGAAAATATGCGCATCCAGAGTTAAAACAGCTCGCGTAAAGCCGATTTCGGATTCAGAGATGATTTAAATCATTGGAACTTTCATCATTTAACAGTATAAACATAATGTCACTGTTCCGTACTGCTGTAGTGAGCGTACGTTTGAATACCAGCAAGTGGCGGTATTAGGTACATGGCGGTATTAGATACATGTACCTTACCTTACGTCAAACTGCAGAAAATATGAAAAAGTTACCTTAATAGAGTTTATCTTTCTTTTTTATGGCTTTTTTGTTTTATAGTTAACTTTCTTTGCAAATTTAATTTAATTTCTCCATTCACCATTCAACGTGAGCGGTGAATCAAGCTTAGTTTTGACTGTAAGTACTTACGTTTCGTTAGCCTTGACATTGATAGCCTATTTAACTGTTTGTTTTATTCTTAATGTATTTAAATGAGATTTTTTTTAATTCCTTTTCACAACGACCAAGTTCACCATGGATTCTGAATTATTTTGAACTATCTGAAGTCAACTATAGAAACAAAATATTATCTTCTAGGTTCTTTTTGGCACTCAACCGAAATCGCCTGTATGTTGCTTTTTCAACGTGTTTAATTATGTTTGCAAAACAAACACAGGTTATTTTGAATTATTTCTTTTTGCCTGAGCCTATAACGCTAGTATGCCTTTTTTTTCTAACTTGCAACTCTTTTCTTTTTCAGACATCAGACTTGATACTGAATTTTATATGATACTAATGGTGCATTATCCGTGGATAAAATGCGTCCCATCTCAGCTGAAATTCAAAATGAAAGAGATTAAAAATTTTATTTTAACGTGTTGGCGTTTCGTTACCTCCAGTGAACTTCCCTCCAGTCCCCGAGATTTACCGTAAGTTCCAAGCTCTTAACGCTGAAGAGCTTTCCTTTCTCGCTGCGACATTGTTCAATCTATTTTCTTTCTTTCTTTCTTTTCACGACAACGCACGGACGCTGTAATATAGTCTCTCTTTCCTCCCACTGCCTCTCGCCTCCACACGCTCATCTCTCTCTCTCTCTCTCTCTCTCTCTCTCTCTCTCTCTCTCTCTCTTTCTCTCTCTCTCTCTCTCTACCGCTTTTCACTCATCTGATAGCGCACTTTTACTTGAGCTTTTTTGTCTTTTTCTCCTGACTAAAAAAAAAAAGAAACGAGTCGCAGAAGTATAGCGACCTGAAGATTTCACGGGACACTATCCGCCCAATTTAGCGCCAAGGTTAGGATATATCTGGAACCGTTGTTATCTCACTCCGAAACATTTTTTTGCTCTTTGTCTACCTCTTTTTATTCTATTTATGAGTTACAATGCGTGCGGAGGAGAAAAAGAGTTGTTCGGAAGAAAATTTCAAATCTATTTTCGTCTGTTTTCTTTAGAGGGGGAGGGGGGAGGCTGCTCCGCATTATACGTATGTATACGAATGAGCGCGCCAGTTTGTTATTACCACTATATCGACGCAACTTGTTAGAGGATGATTAATAGACAGATCACTGTCCCTTCGGTTGCCTCTCCTCTCCCTCTCTTTCTCTTTTTCTCTGTATTCCTTACTTTTTTGTCGTTATATCAATAAAAGCGCTCTTACAGCCATTTTGTTTTTCTTTTCCGTTTCTCCTAAATTGACGTCGTTGGGGTTATACTTTTTGCGATTATCGTTCACGACACCTCATTTGTATGATGAAAATTAACGATGGAGGAGAATCATATGGTAAGTCGGTCCAAACTACTTTTTACAACACTGGCGATTCATCAGTCATTCAATGCGCCATGAAAAAAAAATCCTGCAATAAGTTAATAAAAAAAAGAGATATTGCGATCTATGTAGTATAATGGAATAGTAGCTTCGTATTTTCATTTGAAGATTGCTTTTGACAAACAAACTCTACCGAGATATTACTATTTTCATAACTGAGAGAGGAAAAAGCGCAGCTCTGTTTCCAATTTGTAGTTATTGAGCACGGCGGAGCAACTTTTTATGCGAGAAAAATGACAATCAGCTTGTCTTATTTTTATATTTCGATAAAATCATACAGACTGAATAAATGTTCACTATAAAACGAAGAGCAGAATTTTCTATGCGGTTTATACTTAATAGCAAAGCAAATGCGGAAAGGACGTATAAATAAAAATTAATAAATGTTCGAGTAACTTAATTAACGTCGAGGCAAACTCTCGTAGGCTATTTTTAGATATATGTAATTTATCGTCAGTTTATTCGGATATTCAACCGTAGCCCATAGCCATCCCCCATATATTTGCACATAATTTGTGTTTTCCTTCTGATTTCACTGAGCCCCGGCGTTCGATTTATCAGCACGGTTGGAAAGCTCTCGCGCGCGTCAATGTTTGCTATAAGTAAATAGTATAAGGATGGCTCGTTTTATTACTGGCTTTCTGCTCGATTGACTTATTACGTACAAGTACTTCTTGCTTCCTGGAATTACTTCAACGAGTCATCTCTTACATTCGAGTTGCTAACAAAAGTTTTGTTTTTGTTTTCTTTTTCTTCCGTAACAATACATTCGAGTTTTGGCTCAAAAAATCCTATCTTAAAAAAATGATGAGTCGCCGACATCCAGCACTGTGATTGGTTGAGGTATGAAATGGCGCGAAAATTCAAATCCCTATATTTTGAAACATTTTTAGAATTAAGTAGAATATGAATTTTTTTTAGTAACATGATTTTTATTATCTTAAAGACTAATTAAGAATAGAATTCTGTCACTTGATTTACAATATAGACAAAAGGAAAAATAGGAAGTACAAATATGTAGATTTTGGAGCTGCTGTTTGAGAAGCATGAGTTTATAGTTAAAAACAATTATGATAAATTGGATAAAACAGAAATATGATTAAAAACAATATTGGTTTTACTAATTTTACTGCATTTATGTTTTTGAAACTTTGAATATTTTTTCAACATATCTTTGAGTTGCGAAAACTTCATCGATTTTTTTGAGGTGGTAAATGGCATACGAATATTCAATTACGAAAAATTATTAATTGTAGGATATTATAAATTATAGAATTATTTGATGTATGCCATGTAATTGAAATTCAATAATCGCTTCCAAACGTTTTAATTTATTTAAGCGCTAGATAATTGTTTATTTAAGATTAAAAAAAGCAGAAGAAAGTGCGTGCGAAGCGCGCTCCGACAACGCTACTAAAAGTAAAAATAGTCTTATTCGAAGAAAGACAGCGAAATATTGAAATATCTCCGGCCCTTGTTCACGCATTCCCAAAATAACCTGATGTATTCGGGCATATTTCAGGACGATTGAATAATTGAACACAATAGAAAATGATATTCAATGAGCGGCCCACACGATGCGCGAAAATAACCACTTTTATGGAATACAAAAAAAGAGCCAAATTTAATTTGAAACTTGCCGTACAACAGCAACGCTGGACGACAATAGTACATAAGAGGCCTACATCCCTTTTTTTTCGAGCTTAGGAGTCGCAAATTGAAGTGGGCGACAATGACGCGACGACGACGACGACGGCGTCTTGCCGCAAGCACAATGCGGGGGAGGAAGAGTATAGAGTGAGAAGACCTCCTTTAGTGCATGCATTCTATATTTGCAAACGTTGTCGTACTTTGATTTTTTATACTAGTATGGACGAACGAATAACTACAGTTTCTTTCTTTCTTTTTTTTTTTCGTTTTCATTCGACGCATTTAATCGGAAAAAAGTTGCTGAATTTATCCTGTTACAAACAAAAAAAAACGCGTTTGACGACAGTTTTCGTGTCGATCTGTACGGTGATCGCTTTTTAGTAACACACGAGCGCGGGAAACGGTTCTCTTCCCAACGCGTTTTAACAAAAATCCGCGACGGGATAGGTATTCAGCGCAAATCGATCATTTGCACACGGTTGCAAAAGGCTTAAAGCCGCATCGCTCGTTTTCGATCGAAATAGTAGCCGCGCTTTTTTTGTATTTTTTCGCGCATGCATGTTTTAATCTTATTAGAATTGTGTATAAATACTTGTTCGTCGATTGATCGCTTTCGTTTTTTTTTTTGTTCTCAACGGTAAACTGGAAAGATGATCTGAATTTTAATTGAGAATCGAGAGAATGTAGAGTATAGCTTGGAGTATTAATTGCGATGTGATATTAAATTACGAATAAACGAGCATCACATCGCGCTCAATTTAATCGAACAATCAAGTAACTGGATAGAGCGTAGATCTTTTGAAAAAAATAGAGAAGCTCATTCTGTATCACAATTTCAATGGAAATATCGAATAGCCGTGCTGTAACAAAAATTTGTCGGAACGAACAATCGAATAACTCAAGCTAAAGCATCGAAAGCACAGAAGAAGAAAAAAAAAACACTTTTCAAAAGAAAAAGAGGCATTTGCATGAGCACAATAAAAGGGAAAATGGAAATCCGAATGGATGTTAATGTATCGCAGGGAAGAATAATGACGAATCACGCGTGACTCATCGTTACTGTGCGGTTTACGCATCCCGAATCGAACGAAACGAAGGGTGTTGAGTTCGGTTACACCCGTAATACGTGTATATACGCTATCGCGTTTCACCAAGCTGATTCACACCCGACCCGAGTATTATCTATCTCGTTCGCGCGTTCTTTCCGCAATATACCTTCTGACTTTATTTTTTTTCTCTCTCACTCTTCTTATCGTTTGTTTTTCTTGTTCGGCGATACATACATGCATATTTTAGCTTTGTTATCGGTTAACTCGATCCCAATAACCTCGAAATCTACCACTTCTTTCGATCCAAGTTGTATAGGAAAAAAGTTTTTCTTTCAGATGCTATACAGTTCGAAAGGACATCGCGAATGTCAAGATGAATTGCAAGTTGAAAAATGGCAAAAGACGACTGCAATAAAACTCGCAAGATAGACATACACACACACACACATACACACACACACACACACACACACACACACACACACACGCACACAAGCTTCAAAAAGTGGCAATTGGATGCGACATCGTCTAGACAATAAAACACTGTGGGGTGATAGCATCAGCAGCAGCCAGCAAAACAAAACAAAACGACGCATAAGTGTCGCGCGACAATAAGCCAAGCGATCAATTGCCATTCGGGAGTATGTATTTGGTAGAGCTGCGAGTGGGCGTATAAATGCGACGATGATAAGTCCCCTTACTATTTTTTTTAAAGCTCGTAAAAATTTATCAAGCTTGTATAAGGCGATGGCGGAATATTATTACGCGGCTGAACGAGCAATTATATCATGTACGAAATATTCATTTTTTTTTTGGAGAAAAACACGTGCGACGAAGGGGAAAAAAAACGTTATTCAAGCATGAATAAGCTTGAAAATTCGCTTGGCTCTTGTAGGTCAAAGGACGCACAAAGTATATATCTCGAATGCTGCTGCATCGTGTCTCTGTTGACTTTTTTTTCTTGTGTGTTTGCGCGCAATTTTTAGGTTACGTTTACTGAACTTTTTTTTACGACGATGACGCTCTCGACGCTGTAAGTGTATTAACTAGTTGCGAGCGCTCTACTTTCCTTTTTTTTTCGCTCGCTCGAGTGTACCTACTTATAGAGACGAAAAGTTCGCAAGCTCGAGAAAATAAGATCGCAATTCCGGGAGAAGATTGTTAAGATCGTCTACGAATATAATTTTCATGATTTTCTCAGCATGCGGCGTAATGATATTTTTTCTCTTGGATAATTTTTTTTGGTAATCAAAGTCACGTCGCTCGTGATTACAGTGTCGTTATATAGACACGCGAGAGCAAGTCGGGTATTGGTATAGGAGGGCTGATAAGAACTTATATACTAAAAATAAACCGATGAGCGCATTTTGTATATACAAAGTCGAATTAATCGCTCGACGTTCGTTCTTTTTTTTTCTTCTTTTTTTCTTTCTTGCTTCTTCATCATCTCCCGAGCGAAATAATAAAGCCAAAGCAATTACGATAAACTGCTCCCACTGCGTGCACATAAACTTTCGCTCGGAAGTTTCCTTTTAATGAAGTTCGCGCGCGAATCGGCGGGCAGAGAGTTGAACTTTCAACTTCAGGCGGAAACTTAGATTCATGATTTTCGATGTAATTAAAAGCTCAAACTGAGCGTGAAAACACAGCCGTGCGGCGGCAAGGCGGTGCGGCCATTAATCGCCAAAGAAATGTTTGCCAAACTTTTGCTCACCGCGAGATTTTTTTTTTCTTCTTTCTCTCTATAACGTGAGTCACGTGTACTTCGACGTTGACTTTTATTTTTCTCTTCAATTTCTCTCGAGAGCTTGTTAACGAAAATTTTTTCCAGCGTGATTTATCTCGATGATGCGATTACTTTTATGGAGATTCGTATGAGTTCTTTTTGTATTGATCAGACTGCTTCGTTCCAATACAATTTGCGAATATGTAACTTCTCTCGACAATGTCAATAAATAGTTGGTTTAGCTGTACGTGAATCATCGGCACAAGAAATTGACTTGATTTACTCCCGCGAGACGATGATATATTTATAAATATAGAATGATATCAGTGTTTGTGATGTACAGTTCGTGCAATCTCTTCAATTCGTAAACACTGAACGACGAACACGCTAGAAAAATTAACAATGTAAGAATTTTTCGAAAAAATAAAAAATAAAAAAAATAACACCAAGTACACACGCAGACGTTAGCAGAAGAAAAAAAGATGCAACGTTGAGAGTTGTTAGAGATTGCAAGAGTAAGAGACGTGTACAGCAAGAGCAAACAGCAGCAGCAGCGAATAAACAGACGAAGAAAAACTACATCCGCAAGTTGCGCGGGTTGCAGTGTGTCGGCGAGCGAGCGAGACAAATTAATCGCTCGCGGGTGGCAAGAAAACTCACACCGCTCTTATGTACATGCACGTAAATAGGACGTAAAAGCGTGTGACATCTGCGCGGATGGAATACTTATATAGCTTTCGCATTTTTTTCTATATTAATTCAAAAAAAAAAAAGAAAGTTATAGAAATATATTTTTATCATATTACGCTTTTATCGCGTTCCAAAAATATTTCTATATTCGTTTCCGTCGAAACGATGAACAAACAAAAAAAAGAATGAAAGTTAAAATCTCTTTTTCAGATTGGAATTCGTCGATTGGGACAGGCGAACGGAAGTGTCGTGAAAGAAATAGAAAAAAAAAGGAACGTTGAATTCTCGCGCGTGAATCGATATATAAAACACGAGGGAGAATCTGCGGTGGATGGGCAGAAATGAGAAATAATAACGCGACGTTCGGTAGAGAGAAATAAAGAAAAAAGTAAAGAAGAAGAAGAAGACGCGAGAGTCGTTGGAAGTCGCGTCGGGGTTTCATAAATAAAACAAAAATGAGCTTTAAATATGGAAATTTTGAGAGAGCGAGAGAGAGAGACGGAAGCGTCGCTTATTCATGCCTTCGCAAGAGAAGGCTGGCGTACATTAAACAACGCTATACGCGAGTTCAGCTGTAAATGATATAGCCTTTATGGAAATCCGCTCTCGATATTGTTTTACAATTTATTTTAACTAGCGGATTACATCGGAGATTTCCATCGAACACACCGCACATAAACAATAGATAAATCCACATCAGACGCGTTGGGATATCATCGTAAAAAAAGGAGGATGAAGGGGACGTTTACCTTTGTCAATGTCGAGGCTTGACGTTTTGCCAGTGGCGTCGGTGCGTTTGGGATATTTCTCAGTCTCTGTGTGCGGGTGTCGCGCCTGGCTGCAGCGAGTGTCACCAAGCCGGCATCGCCTCTTGGACGCGCCTCCGTCTATCTGCAAACGACCAACAATTACTGATGATGAGTTTTTTTTTCTTTACATGTTACGATTTTGGTTGCGTCTGTCGATTCTACATCTCGACTGTGCATTAACTCCAATACGTCAATTTTTACGAAAGAATTTTTTTATATACTAAATTTCCATACTACAATTTTTTTGATTTCGATTCATAAATTTTCATATCTCTATTATTAGTATGAAAATTACATTTTATTTTAAGAACTTGCAAGTGTTAATGACATTGACGAGTATAAAAAAATTATATTTTGGAGAAAATGAAAAGATGCATGTAATTGAATTAATTGATTACTCGTTACAATGATGTACTAGCAAAAGAATTTGAATTTTTCTTCGTAACTAACGTTAATTCACATACACGCAAATATAAAACATCACTCGATGTAAATCTTTCGAAACAACCAACAATCACAATCGACTTTTCGATATCAACACCGACGAAGAAAAAAGAATCACACTGCACGTCAAAACCGAACAAACATTTACATTAAGTATGCAGTAACAATTTCGACACACCTTTCGTCCGATAAGCGAGTCACTTCGAGAACAAACAAAAAAAAAACAAATGTATATTCTATCGACGCAATTATTTTCGCGCGAATACGTGCTCCGATTATCAGAAATCGCAGCATGTGGAATTCGCGAATGCGTCTCATCGTGTACACATTGCGGCGAGAAAAAGAGACACGTCTGCTTTTGACGCGCCAGAAGCACCAATTTTTTACGACTCGTTGAGTTTATTTATCGAGGTACAGGAGGTTAAACGGCGCGTTCTTTTTTTTTTTATTTTAGCTGCAGGAAAATGCTAGTTGAGTAATGCGACGTTTTATTGAATGAAACTGAAATTCGCCGAACAGACGAGAAATGACGAACACGAAATTTCAGCGACAAAGTAGTATTACGAAGAAGAAAGCAGACACCGAAAACACAGATAATTAAACACGAAAAAAGAAAGGAAAAAAAGATAATTCAGCGAACACGAAAATAACACTGTATACACTTTGATATTAAGTGACTTCCGTTGGCTTCAATAAAATAATGCTAATCAACGTAATCCCCGTCGAAAACTCAAAGCACGCATCAAAGCCTCCATTGAAAACAATTGAATCCCGCACTCGAAGGCAGTAAGGCTTTCTCTTCTCTCTCTCTCACACACACACGTATACACAAGTCGCAGTCGCAGTCACAATTCACAAGTCAAACACGTATACGTTGCACGGCCTGGTGTGAGTGTAGTTACGTGCAACGTTGAATGGGGCGCCAATGATGGAGGTGTCGGCGCCGAGTTCGCGCACCTGTGCTTCGCGCAGCTACCATATACCTGCACCTTTGCGTGTGTGTGTGTGTGTGTGTGTGTGTGTACGTATACGTACGTGTTTCACCTACACACACACACGGGGGGGGGGGCGAAAAAAAAAATGTGCATGCGTACGCTCAATGAGTCGTCGTCGCTGAAAAGACGAATATACCCGAGCTTTTAATTTGGAAAGAGCACTCACTCACACATATACACACACATACCCGCTAAGCCATTAAAAAAGAGAGAAAAATGATAATAAAAGTCTGCGAGCATGGATTGACCTGAATGGAACTCAGTTTTCTTTTCCTTTTTTGGAGAGTGCTGAAAAAACTCTGTCTAATGAAAAGCAATATTTTTCAATTTAACAGATTTCGCAGGAAAACTTGCAAATGCATACAGGCTCATATTGGTGTATTTATTTGAGAGCCGACCAGTACATGGAGTATAGTGATGCGGAGGCTTTGAATGCTAATTTATGGCAAACTCAATTAGCCCCATATTTATTTACTTTGATTATTAATCGACCAGCCACAAACACATACTTCATTCGCTAAATGCCTGCCTGCACAGCGTGGATCGATGAACTTATAATTATCTCTGATTATTGATTCTAGTGGATCAATTTGAGTTTCAAATGTGTGTGATAAACACTCGAGCTGGATAAGCAAATAATGATCAAAACTTACACACACACAAAGCCTTGGTTATAGTTAGTTCACTCTGAAAAACCATGAGCAAACAACATCAATAAATGAGCAACTGTCTAGCTGCTCAAATAATTCCTCTCACTTCTTTTTTTTTGTATTCAATGATTGAACAAGCTGAACAATCAAGTTAAATATTAAGCGGATGAGAACACAGAAGACAATGTAGAGCAACACTTGGAGCTTATCCCCCCCGACAACACTAATGGGTCTATAGGTTTGAAAGAGCGTTGCAAAGTACACAACTACAGCAGGTGTCCATAATGAGTATATAGCCTGCGGTAAGACTCATTGATTATCAATCTGGGGTATAATGACAAAGAGAATGGAGCTATGTTATGCCTCAATGAAACAACAATTATTGCATTCTTTGCAGAAGAAGACTGCATCTCTCTAGAATCAGTTCTGAGAAAAGCCTTTACTGATGCATTGCACTAACAATAAGCATATGAGCAGCCATGTGAGAGTTTTAGTTTAGCTGAGGGAAAATTCAACTCCATTTCATGTATAGCTGGAGGAACAGCCATGCAAGCAGATAGCAGCAGACACAAGCATTCATGGAGGAGGTTGGGCTTGTTCCGTTTAACGGATCGAGGAGTGACGCTGGCCGCGGCCTCTTAGCTCTGAAGGAAAAGCATCGAGCAGTTTCCCGGGCGGCGGCTTTGGCTGATGGGGAAAAAAAGGTGCCGAGGATAGCGGCGGCGGCAAGAGGCAGCACGTATACGGGCGTTGCTCGGCACACTCATACACACACACATACGCACGCACGCTCACAGTAAAGGAGAGAGAGAGAGAGAATAAGAGAGACGGAAGTGCCGCGGAATGCGTGGCCACGCGCCGCTTGCGCCAACTCTCCTCGTACCTGCTTCTCAACCTGGGAACTGCACTCGAGTCTTCCTCGTTGTCGTCGTCGTCTTCCACGAGTTGCACTTGCACAGACTTATTTGTCGCGCACTTCGAACGATTATTATCGCACAGGAGGCAAGCAGAGGCAAGCGACACGGGCGATGCTCTCTCCTCGCGCAGGATAGGCACACGGCGACACGACACGCACCACTCGACTGCTCTCTCTTGCTCGCTCACTCACTCACTCTCTATCTCTCTCTCTTTCTGTCTCTGCTCTCTGCTGGCTGACTCTGTGTGTCTCAATGCCTCAGCGGCCTCAGCGCCGGAGAGAGAGAAAGAGGCGCGACCACCGCGACGCCTGGCGTAACACGACTGAGGTTAGGTTCACCACCCGACACACATACAACGACACCTCCTCCAATGGGGCTTATTCCTCCGCCAGGGGCGCTGGCAAGCACATGGGGGGCCTATTCCGCGAATATTCAAAATAGTTT